>PVJL010015866.1:0-22819 GCA_004026885.1 Lyroderma lyra
CCCCCGTTACGAGAACAACGAAGACACAGTCAAATCTCTGCCACTTAGTGTGGTGGCGGGGGCTGCTGCCACACTGAGCACCCCAGCCACCTGACTCTTAAAGCAAATGTCCAGTATGTCCCTGTTATTAAAAATGACAAACAGCTCTATTCAAATGAAGACCACTACTAGGAGGCCAGAACTAAATAGAATATCCTGTTATTTGGGATTTTACATCTTCTCATGAGCAACATACATGACTGTATGGATCTGGACTTTGAAACTTGGACTTCCAAGAGTATTATATTTAAGGGATGTGGGAGGGGCAAAAGAGAAGGCGCAGACGAAAGGAAAACTACTTTCTTTTTTTTTAAAGTTTAACTTGGGATAATTTTGTAACATATAATGTCATATACCTATCGTCCATATTGAAAGCTTTTCCCCGAAATTATTTCTATGTTAATTTTTTCCACTTTATTGAAATATAACTGACATGCAAAAAATCAGCACATGTTTAGGATCCAAGTTAATTTTTAATAATTCCAAATTGCTGAGTGCTAAAATCTATTATTTGTACTTTTTGGCCTCTTTTTGGGACTAGTAAAAGTAGAGAATATGTTAATCAGATACTTGTCGTCAGGCTGGTTTATTGAAGGACATTTAATAATGCACAGCACGAGCAGTACTGCACTGGAGCACCTCCCGTAGGCCCTCACAGTGTTGATGAACTCCCAGAAAAAGATTCTGGAACCAGGGGTGCAGGGTTGGAATCCTAGGACCTGGGAGTTCTGTAAATTTAGGCAAATGATTACATTCCCTGTACTTCCTCCTGCCCACAAATATCAAAGCTTAAACTTTTGCCATTCCTCCTTACTCTGTTTCTTTCCCCCCTTTCCTTTTATTCCTCTTTCAGAACAGTCTAACACTTGTATAATAGTCAAGAATGGGGTTTAAGACTATGGGCTCTGATGTCAATGTGCTGATGGGACCCCTACCTGCTGAGTTACCTTGTGCTGTGGCCTCTGGCCCATCATCTGTGCAACAAGGAGACCAGGGGCTCCTCCTCAGAAGGGTGGTGAGTAGAGGGGGCAAGCAACACAAATGCAGGGCAGGTGTTACTTCTGCTACTGGTGAGGGTAACAGTGCACCAACACCAGCCCCAGAAAGACCACCACGACCACCACCACCACTGCACCCAGCTGCTACGGGTGTGAAATGCGACACCAAACAGTTTTCTACGTCACATGCTGCTAGTTGGTTTGGTTTGTTACTTCATTTGGTGAATGCATTTGGTTGTTAGTTTGCTCATGCTTTTAATCTTTTGTCTTTAATTTTTAGGTAGCAAATCTGGCTCAAAGGCAAGACCAAGTCCAGCAGAAGCCAGCCATCTCCCAGATGAGTTCCCAGGCTCTGAAAGAGGTAGCTTTGATGGTGCTCTGACAGAACATTAAAACTAAGCAGCACCTGAACGCTGGAGGTGTGGGCAGGTAAAATGGAGCCCAGCCGCTCCTTGCGCAGGTGGAGACGGTGTAGCTGATTCTGGCGCGGCCAGCTGTGGAGCAAAGCCATAAAACTACAACCTGGAGACACTGAGGTCTCTGATTTAGCTGAACCTCCAGCTTAACAGCCTGTCTAGGTTTCCGGGCAGCTGTAAAAACTTTAGGAATCCCGGCTACTTTTCAGACAGAGGGGATGCCTAAAGTTTACAGCAAAAACCCGGGAAAGCAGCATCCTACTGCTTTCCCAATTCTGTTCTAAGTGATTAACGTGCACAGAGCAAGAACCGTATGACGGACAGTATGCATATGTGCACGTCTAACAGAGAGGGAGGGCTCGGGACCGGGCCTTGCCTCACCCACCTGAATATAGGCGTAAGCCAGCAAGAGATGCAGACAGATTTGAGATATATTTGCTTGTATTTGTTTCTGTTTCGATCCTGTTTAAAATGATTTCAAGTATTCCTAAGAAGGTATTTCCCCTGAATTCATAGAATTTCAATGGCATGAGGTTGTTTTTTCTACTTTGGAAATTCATACTGAATTATCCTCATTTATAGTTCAAAGAAAACAAAACTTGCTTAAAATCGCTAATAGGAACATTGCTTCGACGTACTTATATTAACAAAATGCTGTTTAGCCCTCTGCATGTGTGGCCTGACATTTTAAAAGGAACTTAGAGACTTTGTGTAGCAACCAGTCTTTAAATACGGCAGTAAAATCACTCTCTTCTTCGAGCGGGCATTTTTCACAGTTGGTTTGGAAAATGGAAGTAAAATACGCCATTTGCATGGTACCCAACCCTGCGACAAGTTCTGGGTTGAAGAGGGGCCGGCACGTGGCGGAATGAGTCACTGCCCCGAAAACGCGGGGATTCCGCGCTTGGTGATGACTTCCAAGGCGTACCACAACGCAGCAAAGGGACAGAATTTTAACCTGCCAGTTGGCCAACCCGCCTGAAAAGGATGAGCTCCTCCGTCTTGCTCGGATCTCTGTTCTACCCATTCCAGTGCAAAGCGCACTGCTCGGCCGGAGAGCCCTTCCTGTCGTTCAAATTTCATAACTCCCCCCTTCATCAGGCCCGGCTTTCAGGAATGTCTATTATTCACTGTGACTTGAAAAGCAAAAACACGCCTTGTCTTCTAACACCTCTTTCTCCTGCCTTTTTTTCCTGAATGTTCCTAAGTGGAATCCATGCACTTCTCAGTAAGGTTTCCTCCCAATTACGGTTTGTAAGCGGTCGGACAATTAATTCCGTGAACTCGTTCTAGAAAATGTGCTACGCACCTCATTGCCGAGTATCACCATGGTCACCTTCCAAGGACTGCCCTTGGGAAGCTGTGCACCGATGCCAGCGCCCAGTCCACCCTTCAAAGGCAATTTTGGAACTCTTTTTCTGGAATGGCCATCTGAGCTGTTGTCACGCCCAATATCTGACAATGAAGTTCGTGAACCTGCCACCATTGGCGGCACTGTACCAACAACTTGCTAAGGTGTCATAGAATAGGCTACTGAGTTGTTGGTACAGTGCTGCCAATGTAAGCACATAGGGGCAAGTTCACCAACTTCATTGTCAAATTCTGGGCGCCACGACAGCTCTGATGGCCATTCCAAAAAGAGAGTTCCAAACGTGCTTTGAAGGGTGCACTAGACTCTGGCGTCAGTGCACAGCTTCCCAAGGGGAGGGCTTCAAAGGTGACCCTATGTAGTGATACTCAGCAAATGGGGTACGTAGCACTTTTTCTAGGACGAGGTCACACAATTAATTGTCTGACCTTGTGACTTCATTCCCAGGGATGCCCAAAGGCCTCTCCTTCTCCCCCTCCGTACACACATCCTCCCATCTGCATTTCCATGTCCTCTGTGAGGAGGAGTGTGTACTGACACATCAATACCCAGTGGTACTGAAGTGTCACGCTATTTTGGTCATTCTGTCAGCTGTCATTTAGTTGAATACCAGGTAACAGAAAAGTGGCTCAAACAGTTAACTCAGACACAGCCAGCCCACACCCCTGGGTGCTGTGTGTATCGACTGGAAATTTTATGTCAACACACACAAAACTGCGTGCCTTTAATGAATCCTTTCTCTGGGGCTAAAGGGGGATACCGTACACTCAGCAAATGAGGCCAATATTTAAGGAGTGTCCAAATTATGTTGATAACTTTCAGTCTTTAATAAGGGAAATTTAAACCAAGAAAGTGATCAAATGAGTGCTCATTCAAAAAAATCTAAAAGCTATTTTTGATCTCTACAGAACAGGCCTCACGCATTTGTTTTTTAGAAGAGGATATGCTGTACTCTGAATTATAATCATTGCTCCTGGGCAACAAATGAGGAAGAAGGGAACGTGAAATAAGCACACCAAACCGAAATGAAATCATCTGGCTAATATGCGACCAGGCACGATTCGCATGGTGGTGCTTTCAAAATTCCTCGGTGGCCCTCAGCATCCTATAGGAGGCGTCGTGAGACCACTGAATGGAGCTTAGCAGCAGCCAGGAGCCCTCTGGACTTCAAATGATGCAAATCCGGCCGCATCCAGCAGATGTCAATGGTCACTGGTGTTATCAGAGCTCCTTCAGCAGTAACTTTTCAAAGTGGCACCTGCTTTCAAGGGAGAAAGCCTATGCCCGAGCAGCAAAGACAAGGAACTTGCAAAAGCACGGTGGGTGCCAAACACTGATGAATACCAGGCTACTGGCTCTGAGAAATTACCAAGCCAGCCTGATAACATGAACGGGGGAGGGGACAAAACAGAATTTTGCTACTAAAAGATACATATTGACTCTCTACTTCTAATAAATTGGTATTTTGAACCTTTCCTGTAATTAGTATAAGACAAAATAATGTCCTACAAAATTCTAGTAAGTGCAGTGAACTCTGTGATAATAATTATGGCCTTTATTTGTGTTAATAATTATGGCCTTTATTTATCATAATTAATGACTTTTCAGATTTTAAAGCAAAAATCAGCCAGAAATGGGCTTCCTTGCACTCTTCAGGAAGACACACAGCGGTGAACAGTGTCTCAGGCAGAAATGAATCACTCCTGTGAGTGTCCACCTGTCGTATGTTCACGAGAGTAAATTTACATGTGTTTTCCAAAGTATAAGAAATGCTATCTATGCATTGCCCACTGGTCAGTGGGGAAAAGTAAAAATCACTTAAAAAAAAAGAGAACTACACATTAACATTATTCACTTTTATCCAGAAGCTCAGCTGTTACTGTTTTAAAGATCCAGGTAAGTGTGTTCAACAGTACAGGTGAGTGCAGACACAGCAGGGGAAAGAACTTTCTGTATATGAAAAAAACAGTGAAATAGATCAGTTTTTTTTTTCATTAATTTATAAAAATGCTTTAAGTGTGAGTGTAAAGAAAGAGGGAGGTGGTATTTAAATGTCATAAAGTCTTTATCACCTACACAGTTCTTCCCTGACAACCCAGCACTAAATAATCAGATTGACAGATGTTTTAGGGGAAGACAATAAATTGTATCCAATAAAGGCATATATTATCATACAACAAGAACTAAGCAATAAGGCTAGCTCCATACAAATAACTAATTAAACATGTAAGTATACTCAGATTTCTAACCATCAGGCCACCAAAAGATACAAAATTCAACAAGAGACTAAGGAACTGCTTTGGAAAAGCAGCAGTTACACCTCTGGGAGTGAGAGAGGGTTTTGAGGCTTGTCCATGGTCACGTTCCAACCGGAGGCAGACATCATTCCTTACGTACCTCCCATTCTATTCTTGGCTCTGAGACTCACTTTCAATGTCCCGAGGATTCTAGGCATCTTTCCCCTTATCTCTCAGTGGAATCAGAAGTCCTACCTCTCTGGGAAAGGTTCACAATCCGCACCCTTCCAACCTACCTAGTCAGAAAGGCACTAGATACAGATAAAACTCCATTCCTAAGAAGTCTAAATGATACTTTCATATTTACATTCCTTGTTCACTTTGAGCACTTCAAGTTTTTTGGGTTTATATAAGCATTTTAACATGTATTCAGAGGTGCAAATTTTATCATGATTCAAACAACAAACATAACGTATCAAACATGAACTCACAAAACAAAGAAGCAGATTCATTATTTGACTTGGTGATTGCTGAATTTAGGGGGGCTGATTTTTCACCTGTCAGCTCTGTAATGAGAAACATCATAAGTCACGGCCTTCTTTTGCGATGATCCAGGCTTGCATGGCTGTGGGTGGGTACTTTTTCGTTTGGGTTTTTAGTTGTAATTTAAAGGATTTATATTCAGCAAGCCCTATTAAGATTCAATGAAGTAGTGATTCTGGCCTTCTGGTGGTGAGTGAGTCAGAGCCTTCTCTTGTGCTGTGTGTGTGTGTGTGTGTGTGTGTGTGTGTGTGTGTATGAGTATGTTTGTGTGCACACACACATCTCAACCTGGTGCAAAAACGTCAGCCATCATATTTCATAGAATGTGAACCAACAAAGATGATCTTACCTTCAACAAAGAAGGAAGCTTTCTGATAGGAGGTGTGTTTTGGAAATTACTTATTTTTCAGGACTTTTTGGTATATGTGTGTGTGTGTGTGTGTGTGAGAGAGAGAGAGAGAGAGAGAGAGAGAGAGAGAGAGAGAGAGAGAGAGAATGAGAATTAAAGAGGCGAGAGAGAGACGGATATTCAGAGGCTGACAGGACACATACCTCAATTCCCTCGGTTTCTTCAATGAACCTCCTGCTGACCGAGACCAGAGCCTCCTGTGGCCACGCATGAAACCAGTCAATAGCCGTGCAGTTAACTATGGCTGGGAACTTCCGAGCCCGCACTCTCAGTGTGTGACCAACTGGAGAGAAACACAAAATGATCTGTGGAGACAGGGGGCAGGGCAAGAACGGGAGGGCGATGAGTGGGCAAAGCATTACACTGCGGGCCGAGACAGTGACAGGAAGGCGCGCAGCCACCCGTGACATGAAACTACCCTAAAGCCCCTCAGAGTGCAAAGCAACATTAACCTCCTTGCTAATCAAAGCATAAACCCGCCCCATCAAACACACAGAAACACCGCTGTGTGTTTTCCTTAAAACCTGTCCCTCTCCTTTGAAACATTTTTGAGAATTATTATTAACAGTGAGAAATGTGTTTTTACATTACACAAGTACCATTATAACAATAACAAATAAAAATCAAATCCCAATTAAAAAAAAACAACCAATCAGCATTTGGCAAAATAATGCCAATACTTTCATCTTCTGTCTCCTTCCATTCTGTAATTCATCAGGCTCAGTGAAATTGTGTAATACATGTTTTTAAAAAACAATGTTTTATCATATTGAATATTTACTTGGTTCCCTTTTAAAATAAAATCCATTCACTGAGTTCTTCACATTCTTAAAGGAGTAAAAAATTCAATTTAAACAAGCTCCTGATAAGACCGTTTCTGGTTTAAATCTAAAGTTTTATTTAGATATTTAATGATTTAAGAGTTAATTTAAATCTAAATATGTTTCCACACACTCTCTCAAAGGATCTGTTTTCTTCTATAGCATTTTAAAAATTCACATAATAAAAATCACCAGGATATATGAAGCCGTATAAAATCTCATTTAACCATATTTATACTACGTTTATTTTATATACTGTGGCTTTTCAACAACTTGAGATAAATTCCAAGATCTAAAATGTTTTTTAAGAATGTATAAGCTCACTGAGCATTTATTCATTATATTCAAGGGTCTTGTCAAACTAATTGCTCTAATATTGCATATGCTAAGTCAACAACCCTTGGTTACAATGCATAATTTTCATTTATATCTCAGTTCTTAGGTATTTCCTACCAGCCTTCTTTTCTCCCTAGATGTGAACATTTCTTCTTTCTGTTCTAAGAGGTGGTTTTCCACTTTCAACTTACCTTTCATTTGTGACAATTTTAGAAAATTTAATTTATACATAATTACAGCAAAAGCAGAGAAAAAAGCATCCCTTACTTGAGATTCTAAATATTTCCATCACTTCTACACTTACTACATTCTACACTTGTTATTGGCATACTCTCAGGCCTTAAGAATGTGTTAGAAAACAAAGTATCTGAAGTATGTGTGTTTCGTTTCAGGGAAAAAATACTGTTTCTGAGTTAATGATATGCCTTGATTACTTATTGAAAGATAATATACAATGCTCATCTAAAGAATTATTTTTCTTTTCTACAATTTGAAAGTTGAAGACATTTTTCCCTGTTATTTATTATGGCTTAAATAAGGATTCTCACAATGCCATCTAAATTTCACATGGAGGGTAGGTGGTGGGAGACCAGTAGTTTTCAAAGGATTGTTAGGAACTGGTTAGAAATGCAAATTCTTGGACCCACTCCAGACCCAAGGAATCAGAAACTCTGTATGGGGCTTGGCAATCTGTGTTTTCAACAAGTCCTCCAGGGGATTCTTACATCCACAGCTACAACCTAATAGTTTTAAATTTTCTACAGAAACACTTCAATAAAACCTTTACATTTTCATTGCTTTTGCAGTTGGTGAAATTCACACAGAATCTAAGTCTCTATCTACATACAGAGTGAAATAAAAAAAATTTAGGGTAGTTTAAATAAATTAGATAATCTTTAATAACCTAAATTCTATCATCTAAAATAGACCCTGGGAACTAAATTAGAGAAATACAGCTATTCATTAGTACTTCCTAAGAAGAGAAAGGAGAGTATCACCCTGGCCTTGAGGAGTGCAATTACTGATTTGATTCACTGCTCAATTTCTAGTTTTGCTAGAAATCTAGCACAGAATTTGTCCTGTCTCCCACTTTCCTTGGTAGTGCAGTACTTAGTCTTACGTGAGGTTTTTTCAAAAGCCCATTAGTTGCTGCTAATGCTTGAAAAGTGTCAGTGGTTCTGTTCTTTTCCAAAACAGTCTCCACAACTTTATAGATAACCCCATGTAAACTCAAGTAGTTACCGTTAGTAAACTTATTGGTGGGGGTGCGGGGGAGGCAGGGCAGGGGATTAACCTGGATAATTCTCCTATTATATTTCCCTTATTTCATGAGAGATTAACATGCAACGTAGATATAAAAAACAGTAAGACAAATAAATGATTTAAAACAAGATATATGATGCCTCTAGCTTTGTTCATCTTTTTCAAGATTGCTTTGGCTATTTGGGGTTTTGTGTGGTTCCATATAAATTTTAGGATTGTTTTTCATTTCTGTGAGAAATACAATTAGAATTTTGGCAGGAATGCATTGACTCTGCAGGTCATTTTGGGTAGTATGAAATTTTCAACAATATTAATTCTTCCCACCCGTGAACATGGGGTATCTTATTTTTTTATTTCAATTTACTTCATCCTTGTCTTTCATCAGTCTTTCACCTCCTTAACTTTATTCCTAAGTATTTTATTCTTTTTGATGATATAGTAAATAAGACTGTGTTTCTAAGTTCTCTTTCTGATAGTTTATTAGTTTATAGAAAAGCAATAGATATTCTGCATATTGGTTTTGTGAGTAGCAACATTACTGATCTCATTTATTAGTTCTAACAGTTTTTTGGGTATTTTTGGTGGAGTCTTTAGGGTTTCTCATATATAAGATCATCCCATCTACAAGGAGATCATTTTAGTTCTTCTTCATTTGGATGCTCTTTAGTTCTTATTTTTCTTTTCCTTTTTCCTTTGCTTTTTTCCCTAATTATTTTGCCTGGAACTTCCAATGCTATTATATGTTTAATAAAAGTGGTGGGGGTGGGCATCCTTGTCTCGTTTCTGACTTTAGAGGAAAAGCTTCCTGCCCTTCTCTCGAGTCTGATGTTAGCTGTGAGCTTATCATCTGTGGACTTTATGATGTTGAGGTATGTTCCCTTTATACCACTTTGTTAAGAGTCTTTATCATAAATGGATGTTCAATTTTGTCAAATGCTTTTCCTGCATCTATTGAGTTGATCATATGTTTTTTATCTTTCATTTAGTTCATGTGGTGTATAATATAGCAATTGATTTGCAGACACTGAACGATCTTTGCATCCCTGGAATAAATGCCACTTTATCCTGGTGTACGGTCCTGTTCACGTGCTGTTAAATTCAGTTTCCTAATATTCTTTGGAAGACTTCTGTACCTATGTATCAAGAATACTGGCTTGTAATTTTCTTTTCTTGTGGTGTCTGCTTTAATAGGATAATGCTGCCTTGTAAAATGAGTGTTGCCACCTCTTAAATTTTTTGGAGAAGTTTGACAAGGACTGGTATTATTTCTTTTTTAAATACTTGGTAGAATTCACCAGTAAAGTCATTTGGTCCTACATCGTTTACCTTTGAAATACTTCAGTCTAATATGATATGTATTTGAATACTCACCTTACTTTACACCTTAGGGGCCACTGGTTACTATCTGAAGAATACCAATAGAGACTACACGGCTAAGGATGCTTAACCAGAATTTCACATACTCTAATGGAAGCCCACAATGCCAAGTCAACTACCTGAGCTCTTAGTTAACTTCTCTCATCAAAATAAATGGCTGGTTAGTTATCATCATGGATACTGGGTATGATTTTTCATTGATTTAAGTAGTGTTCAAGATATCTGAGGAAAATAGAAATATTATATCTCCATTGTTGTATGAACAAAATAGGAAATCTAGATATTGAAGTATTCCAGTAGTTATACCTTTGTGTCTTTAGACTTTGGATTTTGACTGCCCTATGGTAAACAGCTTGTGGAAAGAGTGTCTTTTTATGTGATTCCAGAGAGATCAGTTGAATCTTACCATGAGAGTATTGTCATATCGTCTCCCAAGGGCCCTTCCAGTAAGTATAAGTCAGACTCCTAGAAGGACAGAGCTGGGATTTCAACAAGCTTAAATAGAGCAGGCTTTAAGATTTTAAGACTTATTTTAAGTTATATGCTATACTTAAACTCTACATGTAGCAGAGTTCAGTTGGAGACTTCCTTTCCTTGAAGGAGATTTGGGGAGAACTACTCCCCGCCCCTAACCCAGATAGATGTCATCGACTTCTAAGCATTGAAGTTCACTGAAATATACTCCTCCAAACAGTTCCTAGCAATCACAAATGACCAAATAGGCTTAATTTAGTTGCCAGCAGTGGATTAGAAAGAAAAATTGTCTAAGAAAATACAGTTTAAAATGCCTCAGACAGCTGTGCTCTTTTCTAAAAGTAAATTCTTGCAAGTAAAAAGCAAACCCTAAAATCACCATCTATGTATTTCCTACAGCTCTAACATTTGGATGTCAGGAACTTGCTTTTGGAATCCATACCATAGAATTTTCTATTCCATTTTTCCCCCTACACAGGTGTTATGACTCATTTACAACAACCCACTGCTCATTGTGCTTTGTAGCACATTTCAATTTCTTTTGGGTGAGATCCCATCGTAAGTACATATTTATTTGTGTATCACTAACAGGACTCAGTCCATTTCCTGTCATAATGGAAATCTGAATTGCTACCGTCACTCTGTGTTTTTTTCCCACTTGATACAGTTTATTCTCAGATAGAAGTAACCCTCCCACATATTTACTTTGGAATCTCCATAACTTATGCTTGCATTTATCTATCCTCAAACATCTCAGTATTTTTCAAGAGCAAGATCTGAATTTTACTTAGAGAGTTCTCATAGGAATGGAGGTTTAGCATAAAAAATATTCCCCAGTTATCATCCTTATATCTTCCCGTGTCATCCTACCATCTAATACCCTTTCAATTTCCATTGTTTTTATGAGATCCAACAGCATCTTCAACATATACAAATTCAATACATGTTTATATGTGACCTTTTACTGATAAATACTGGCCAGTTCAGATTTTTTCAAGAAGTAGCATTTACATTGGGGTGTTTTAGTGCTTTTCTTAAAACAAAAGCAAAAAGAAAAACAAAAATAGCCCTTCGATTCATAAAGAAATTGTATGTGGAATCCAAGCAGACAGCAAAAACCAAATCCATGCCTGAGGAGTACATACAGCAGGCGTTACATTCCCCACGCTACCGCCCCCACCATACATTCCTACATACGCAAGCATTAGGAGTATATTCCCTCATCTTGGCTGCTGTGATTACCTGCAGGGCCTGCATTGTCCACACACTACTTTCCAGGCCAGTCTGCAGCCCCATGACCTCCTGTAACAGTATTTTTTGTTTATTTTTTAAATTTTTTATTATGTGGGTAGTTCCCGGGCTGGGAATCGAACCCAGGCCGCAGCGTTGACAGCGCCGGAGCCTTAGCCACTACACCACCAGGGAACGCCTGTTTTTTATTTTTAAACAGAAAATCAGATGCCTGATCATCCACCGAATAGGATACTATGTGGCAACTCTGTTCGCATGCACAATTGCAAGAACAAGCTCCGTACTGTGCTGGGAAGCCCCACGTGCAAATGTAAGCAAAATGTGAGTAACATAAACATGCTTTCCAACATGCAAATTTTACTCAGTTTGAAGGGATGTCCTTTCTTCTGGGATAAAGCCCTTTATTACTGATTTAATTTTTCTGTTTTTTATAATACAAAAGAAGGGAGATGACTTCTACTCACTCTTTGAGACACGTCTCAATCATTTTTCCTTCAATGTAACTGGTACTGTCCTGTCTTCTGTGATCTTATCTGCCCCTTATCCTGTCTTATGCTTAGTTGTAATTTCATTCTTGTTTGTGTGATTCTGGGGTTGATGCTTGTCTTCCCAACAAGGAGGGGGGCTCTGGGTGGGCAGGTGACAGCCGTTACTCACTATTATGCTTCCAGGCCTCAGCCCATCATAGGCACTCAATTGTATCTGCTGAATGTTGAGTGGACAGATAAATGAGTAAACAGATGGCAGATTTTAAAAATTTTTTCTGGGCTAAATAAAATATTGATATCGGCATCCTAAATTTTTAAAGGTTTTGTAGTTTTATGAAATTTCAAAGACAGCAAACCTCAGGTATAGAATGCAATGTTGTACCTATTCTTTTTGAGGTTCTTTTCATTTTGCTTCTGTCAAATAAGTCAGGAAAGTGCAAGACAGGAGCTAGGACCTCAGAGAGGTAAGGTCCTGACAAGCAAAACAATGCTGGCAGGGCAGAGAGGCTGACAGAGACTAAAACTGGCATGGGGCAACCCTGGCTTTCGAGTGTTTCTTGTTCTCCATCAATGCAGGTATCAGGATGAGGAGCAGGAAGGATAGAAGATGGCACCTGGCAATGATGAAGCCATCCTAGAGGGCATCCACATAGCAAAAACAAAGATGGATGTAGTGCTCATCAATCAGATGCAGACCTGAACAGACTTGACTTTACAATCATGCAAGGGGAAGGTTTCATGACATCTGACTTCCTACTGGACAGCTGAGTATTGGTGCTTTTTATACAAGATCCAAGGTATATTATAGAAATTGCTTGTGTGAGTACTAGGTGTTTCAGCTTACACTGTGTGCTGCTGTGTTGATCTGATGCTGAGATGTGAGCATTGTTCAGCATCTCTGTTGAGACTGTCAGGTTCCTAGACATGTTGCAGTACGAGCCCAGAGCAAACCACCCACACTGTCACCAAACCCCAGATATGAACTGCTCTCTCTTCCATCCAAGGAAGAAGGATGATAAGAAGAAGAAAAGCCTACCATGAGGTTTGAGGAGAAAATATTATAAAACTAAGAAAAATAAAAAAGCATCCAGCAGATTGAAAGGAAGATAATTCTACTTAAGTTAATTCAATATAAGAACCTGAAGAAAAGGATAAAAACTTGCACACTTTCAAAAGGTTAGAAGGAAAGAAAATTATAGAAACCCATGATAAGAGAACAGGCCAAGATGAAGGAAGAAGATAAAGGGATTCATTAAGAAAATAAAAATAAAATATAACACCTACTCCTAAAATATTAAAAATACTTTAAGCCAACATTTCATCTGATGCTTCATGATGGAAAGATAAAGGAATTCTCATTAAAACAAAAAATAAGACAAAGATGTCCTGACTGTTGCTTAAAATTTTTAAACAGTGTTGAGAAAATTAGGGCTACAGTACGAGACATAGAAAAGAGGTAATAGTTGAAAAGGAAAAGTAAAAATTGAAAAGCAATGTGAATGTCTACTCAGCAAACCCTAAAGAACAAAATGCAGGGGGTTCCCTGGTGGTGTAGTGGCTAGGCTTCGGCGCCTTCAACACCGCGGCCTGGGTTCGATTTCCAGCCAGGGAACCACCAAAAAAAAAAATAATAATAAAAGAACAAAATGCAACACCTACTGGAATAAATAAGCATTCAGTGAACTGGCTGGTAAAGTAAACAAGTAAACATCTATTCATCCCTCCCTGCATCCATCCACTGGCTTTCTTATATATCCCCCATGATAAGATAGGAAATTTGGCAAAAGCAAAAAATAATATAAAATATTGAGAAGAGAAATGAATAAGAACCGTGTAAAACATATATGAAGATAGCTACCTGCTTTACTGAAGGTCAAAAAAGACATTTTCACTAAATGAAGAGGTGTGCCACATTCCTGGAGGAGATCAATTATGATAAAGATGTTCATTCTTTCCACATTTATTAACAGATTTTAGGCAATTCTAATAATTCCTACCAGCATTCTTAGAGCTTGACAAAGTGGTTCTAAATTTTCACATGGAAAAAGAAAAGGTAAGAAGATCAAAGAATATTTGGAAAAAGAACATTGAGAAAGAACTTACATTATTAAGGAATAAACCTTAAGTTATAATAAATAAAACAGTGTAGGTGAATAAGTGAAAACATTCAATATTGAAAATATATCCATTATCCCCAAAAAGGTTATATATTCTCACTCGACTTTTTAAAAATTTTAAGCTGGTATCATAGTTCAGCTGTGAAAGTAAAGGTACAAATAGCTAAGTAAATGTAAAAAAGGAATATTGCAAGTCTATAGCAATCAAAACAGCATGGCACTGGCATGAAAACAGGCAAACAGATTAACAAAAGAGAATAGAGAGCCCCCAAATAAACCTATGCCTATGTAGTCAATTAATTTATGACAAAGAAGGCAAGAATATACAGTGGGGTAAAGACAGTATCTTCACTAAATGGTATTGGGAAAACTGGACCGATACATGCAAAAGAATGAAATTGGATCATTCCCTTATACCATATACAAGAATAAATTCAAATGGATTGAAGACTTAAGTAAAACCTGAAACTATAAGAAACCTAGAAGAAATCTGAAACCTAGAAGAAAACATAGGCAGTAAACACTCTGACATTGCTATTAGCAATACTTTTTTGGATATGCCTCTCAGGCAAGAGAAACAAAAGAAAAACAAACAAATGGGACTTCATCAAACTAAAAAGTTTTTGCAAAACAAAGGAAACCATCAATAAAACAAAGACAACTTACTTAATGGGAAAAGATATTTGCCAATGACACATCCAATAAGAGGTTAATATCCAAAATTTGTAAAAACTCATATAACTCAATACTAAATCTTAAAAAAAGTAGAATAATAATCCAATTAAAAAATTGACAGAGGACCTGAATAACGATTTCTCTAAAGAGGATATACAGATAGCCAAGAGACATATAAAAAGATGTTCAACATCACTAATCATCAGAAAAATGCAAATTAAACCCACAATGAGATACTACCTCACATCTTTCTGAATGGCCATCATCAATCAAAAAACAAGTGTTGGTGAGGACGTAGAAAAAAGGAAACCCTTGTGCAGTGGTTGTGGGATTGTAAAATTGGTGCAGACACTATGGAAAATGGTATGGAGTTTCCTTACAAATTAAAAATGGAACTACCATGAGGCATCAATTTCACTTTTGGGTATTTATATGAAGAAATCCGAACACTAATTTGAAAGATCTATGCAGCCCGATGTTCACTGCAGCATTGTTTACAATAGCCAAGATATGGAAGTAATCTAGTGTCCATCAAAAGATGAATGGATAAAGAAGATGTGGTACATATATACAATGGAATGTTACTGAGCCATAAAAAAGAATGAAATCTTGACATTTGTAACAATATGGATGGACTTAGAAAGTATTATGCTAAGTGAAATAAGTCAGACATAGAAAGACAAATACCCTGTGATTTTACTTATATGTGGAATCTAAAAAACAAGATCAGTGAACAAATAAAACAGAAACAAATTCATAGCTACAGAGAACATTTTGATGGTTGCCAGATGGGAGGTAGATTAGAGAGATGGATGAAAAACATGAAGAGATTAAGATATACAAATTGCCAGTTTTAAAAACAGTCACAAGGATGTAAAGTACAGCACAGGCAATATAGTCAATAATACTGTAATAACTATGTGGAGTGTCAGATGGGTACTATACTTATCAGGTGATCAGTTCATAAGGTATGTAAATGACTAATCACTATGTTGTACACCTGAAACTAACATAATAGTGTATGTCAACTGGAACTGAAAAACAAATTTTTAAAAAATATAGAAAACAAAGAGGATATCACTCAACTAAATACCAGAACATACTATAAAGCTACAATAAACAAACCAGTGTGGTATTTATGCAAGCAGAGATAAACAGATTTATGGAATATAAGAGAGAATCCAAAAATATAATCCCACATATTTAAGCATTTAATATATGAGATAGGTAGCATTTCAAATCAGAGGTGAAAGGAAAGATTATATAATAAATAATGTTGAAACAATACATGGAGAAAAGTAGAAAAGCCACCTTATACTGTATACAACAATCCAGGGCTAAACACTATAAATATTATAAAGTAATTTTTTAAAAATTCAAGATAATATTTTCATGACTATGGAGTATGGAAATGCCTCTTTAAAAGTCTTAACACACAAAAGCTGTGGAGAAAAAAAAATCAGACCTATTTTTAATATATATAAATGTAAAACAGAGTTTATTGTTAGGAAAATTAGCAGAATTATGGAGAATTCTGAGAAAAACTGGGAATATGTAAAACAGACAAGGACATTATGAACGTATGAAAATTACTTAGATATATAAAAAGCTCCCAATAAAAATTATAACAAACCAACAGAAAATCTGGCAAAAAGTATAAATGGATAAAGGTTTTATATGAATAGTTATTTAAAATAAAGTACATTTGAGTTAAATAGTTCACTCCATACACTAAATCCTTAGAATCATTTGATTTTTTTTTTCATGTGGGAGCCTTCTAATCAAAATGACAAAGAGAGAGGTTAAAAAAGAACAGTGAGATGTGAAAAAAAATTTAGTTCTAAATACATACTTTGTACGTCATTATAAATACATAGAAAACCAGAAGGAAATATACCATGTTTCCACAGTAATCTCTAGGTAACAGAGCTAAGTGTAGTTTTTATTTTCTTCATTTTTATATTCTCTACTGTGAATGTATATTTTTTATTTTTCAATTGTACTCATAGTTGACATTCTAAACATATATTTCTTACATTATCAGAAATGGCTTAGATAGGTAGATGGGTAGATGATACACAGACAGACAGATGATAGATAAAAGAGAGAACAGACAGGCACACACCTAAATAGACAGAAAGATAAATAAATAACAAGAGGAACATATCTAAAATCTTGTAAAAGACTCGGGGGCTGCTACATACAACAGGTGTACTTTTCCCTGTGGTATCAGATGGCCAGGAAGGAAGGCAAGAAAGAAAAGTTTTGGGATTAACTGAAGTCAGCAGGAGAGAAGATGGAATTACTACTTGCAAGATGAGCATTATGTAGGAAAAGATGCTCATCCAAACAGGAAGGAGAGAAGGCATCTGGCATTTATTCAATGGTTTATTTCAGGCAGTCCAAGGACACACATCTGATCATCATTAATGGCCACTGCCCTGTGGGATACACAGGTCACAGTTTGCATGCCCACAGGTTCTCACTGCCCCTGCATTCCAAATGGGAGCTGGCTTTGGGTGGTGAGCATGGGTAATGGGGTGGCAACATCACATCATTTAGCTTGACCCGCCAGGTGTGCTCACCCACCCTTGAACACATTTAGCTTCCCATGTTGCCCAGCAAGGAGCACACGCAGAGCAAACAGCAGCTCATCAGAAATTCTGAGTCTTTAGTACATGCTGGTGAAGATCAAGATATGTGAAACTATCAGAGCAATCAGAATTCTTTTTTAAAATTCGAAGAATTTGAGGGTAATACTCGTATATCTAGGTTGAAGAGAAAGAGGCTGCCCTTTTCTAGCTAAAAGATGACCCGTTTTTACTGGTATCTTGTATTTCTCCCTCAGGGTGAGGCACTGACCACAAACCTTTCTTTCTTGTGATGCAGCAAACAAAGTGACAAGGCCTAGAAGAATCAGGAGTATTTGAGGGAAATATTCCTATTCCTCCTTCACACAGGAAAGCAAAGCAAAACAAAACAAAGCCTTTCTACTCATTTTAGTAGGAAAGAGACAGATGATCTAATTAGTAATCCTTTGACACTGGGGGAGGGGGGGAAATGACCCATATCTAACTCCAAAATACGCTCTAGGATGTACCGTGGTAAACACGAGAACTGGGATTCCGAAGAGGAGTACACAGGAGAGATGCACAGAAACTGATCTCGGTTTTGGTAAACCAGCCTGCGCACAGATTAAAGGAAACGTGCAAGAAATGATCACACAATAAAGGATCACACAATAGAAAAATGTAAACCTGCTGGACACCAATCTGTACTATATGACTGTTAGTAAATTCAAGGAGATAAAGCATATGGTTATCTCAAGAGATGCTGAAAAGGAATTTGATAAGAGACTTTCTTGACAAAATATATACATCCTGAATCAAAGGCCAATGTAAGACAGAATAGTGAAACGTTAGAAACATCTTCATTAATGTACAAATCAAAATCTCCAGTATTGCCATTTAACATTCTTCTGTAGATGTACCAATGCAATGAGGGTAGACAGAATATTAAGATAAGATATCACCTGTAAGCTATATGGTATCAACCAACTAATAGAAACTATCAGAAAGGCAGCAATGTAGCTGGTTTTAAAATTAAAAATCAATAGCTCTCCTACATATAAACAATCCACCATCAGAAAACCTTATCAAAGAAATATTCCTTCTACAAAAGCAAGAAAAAGTGTTGTATTATAAAGATTAAATTCTCCCTAACATAAAATCAGCATTCAGCATAATTACAGTTTAGAATTTGACAAAATCATTCTGATGTTTATACAGACATATAAACAAGTGAGTACAACAAAGAAAAACTAGACAAGACAGAGCAATTAGATATTAGATAGAAAAATGTATAATAAAACTTTAATAATTTATATAATGCAAGGCTAGGATCAGTTGCACAGACTTACCAAAAAGAGAGAATAGAGGAGCTGGAAACAATCCCAATTAATATGCTATTTGGGATAGAATAAATAATAATGGTACTTCAGTAATCAGTAAGGAAGAAATACATGGTGTTGAGATAAAATGATACCTTTTTGGAAAAAAAGAACATGAGACTTCTCAGCTGACTCCTTACCATTTATAATAACATATTCCAGATGCACTCAAGCTTTAAAAATGCAGTGTGAAAGCACACAGCTACTGCTGCTATTCCAAGGTCTACTGCCAACTTTATTCCTCAAGGCCACGTGACAAGATCAAATATTCACTGTCCCAGACTCCCTGGTAGGTGGAAGTGGCATTTGACACACTTGTGGCCACACACATGGGTTCGAGGGGAAGCCTTGGTTTCCTAATATAGGGAGCCCCAAGTCATTTTGCTGCACTCACCTTGCAATAAGGCCGGAAGCATCAGGCTATGTGCTGGCAGGAGAGGGGACTGCACAGGGCTATAAGGGGGACCTTAGCTTGTTTAGACTCAGGGATGTGAGAAGCTTTAAAGAACTGTTCTCCCATCTTCTCTTATTTGTTGCTCAACTCAGTTCCAACTGCTTCCAGTGAAGAGTTTTATAAACTTGGCAGGAAATACACTACCCTAAATTTATAAGAAACCCCAATCTATAAAGGAAAATGCTCATTAATCAAGTATAAAAACTTGTTGAAACTTTAAAGTTATCAACAAACAAACAAATGTGTACTGCATATACACTTAAAAGACAAATGATTGAAGAGGAAATATATGAGACACATACATAAGACTAATTGCTTAATAGACATAGAATGTTTAGAAACAAAAGCATGAACAATTCAGTGGAAAAGTGAGCTGTTTTAAAAGTTACTCAGCATCAATTCTGCCAATACTGAACTCTGTCAGCTGAAGCAGTCATAAGCCCACCCAGGTTCAAAAGCAGTAGACGTAGACCCCACCTGTGAGTAAGAAGAGCACCAAAGAATTGGTGGGAATGTTTTAAAACCACTACGAGCTCTAACTATTGAACCTAGCAATTCCCCTTCTAGGAATTTATCCTACAGAAGCAAGCAAAGCTATATATAAAAGATTCATGTAAAGAATGCTCTTTTTAGCATTATTTTCAACAACAGTCCTTACAATGTCAGCACATCTCAGAATCCCCTGGGGGCCTTGTTAAAACAGAGATTACTATCAAAGGACACATATCCAGGACTTGGGCAGGCTAAAGACGCTGTGGTACGCATACACAATGGAATATTACTCGGCCACAAGATGAAATAGGGCCATTTATGACAACATGGATGCACCTCGAAACCATCATGCAAAGCAAAATAAGCCAGGCAGAAAAAAAACAGGAACCATATGATTTCACTCATATGGGAAACACAAAGCTGGAAGCAACAAAGAAACAAATGTTCTTGGACATAATCAATAGTTTAGTGGTTATCTGAGGGTATGAGGGGAGGGGTGTTGGGGAGAAGGGCAGGGTCTCAAACATGGTGATGGACAGAGAACTGACTCTGGGTGATGAACACCTAACACAGCACATAGAGGGTGTATTGTAGAATTGCATGATGTATTCCAGAACACCTGGAACCTATGTAATTTTTACTAACCAACGTCATCCGATAAATTTAATACCCACCCCCCCACACAAAAAAAAAAACAAACAAAACAAAACAGAGTATATTGGGTCCCTCACAGAGTTTTTGATTCAGGAGGTCTGGAGTGGAACTGGAGAATTTGCCTTTGTAAAACTGTTTCTAGGTGATGTGAGTGCAGCTGCTCTGGGGACCAGAATCTGACAGCCAGTGATGTATAATATTACTACCTCAAATTTTATTATTGTGCTTGTTTTTCCATTTCATAAAGAAAATGTGATCCAAATAAATCACGACGGATAGGGAGAAATCCCTGGTCTTGTTACAACCTGACAAACATATTCTTAGTCACATTTTTGGGGCAACTGAGCTATAAATTCTCATCTTCTAAGCTCAGCCCAGAAACGTTCAGGCAGATTAAGGCCTTTGACGCAGTAAGGCAAAGGAGAACCTTACAGTTAGTCTACACCTTCGAGCAGAGATACGTTCAGGACTAATGTCACCATCTCATCCCCTTTGCTGTGTCTTCCAGGCTCCATCACAGCCGCAGAGCCTGTGACTAACTTGACAGGTGTGGAAAACCAGAAGTAGTAAGGCAGGGACTTTTCTGGGCTAAAACCATGTTTACACTGGGAAGCCTGACTTGGCCTTACATTGGCATCCTGCCCCGAGCGTGGAGGCGTTTCTGGTTTAGTTACAATACGTGAGTGTTCCCACTGCTGTTGGTTGGTTGTGTTCCATTTCCACAAGCTACACTGAAGCACGGAGTAGTCGGTGGGGAAGAGCCTGCTCGAACCTCAGATCGTCCGAGTAAAACATCTAAAGGGTTTGCCCTGAAGTGCTGACATCATTCACTTCCTTAACTCAAACCTCCCTCCTGCTCACCTAATGACTTAAACCCCTTGACCCAATCCCAGTTCTCTTCCCCAGTCCGATTTACCTTCCAAGAGGAATTCTATGTTCCTGTCATCCAGAGCCATCTCGGGTTTCTCGGGGGACGTGCTGTGCAGTCCACCCTCATTCTTGCACAGATGCCATTTGCTCTCCCTGACAGTCCCTCCCCACCCTACTCCATCCCCACGAATTCTAATCTGCACTTGACCAAAGGCACCTGGCTTCCTCCGGGAGGGCCAGTGCAGTTACGAAGGGTGCTGTCGCCTCCGGAACCCAATGGCACTGCTTATACCGATCCAGTACTACAGTCACCTGAGGGCTCCATCACCTGTAACAGTTCAAGTTCAAGCACAGAGACCACCTCCAGTTCGTCTAGTGCTGCACGGTCCACTCGGCACATGCGTGCCGGGGAACCTCGGGGAGTTCCTCTCCAGGCCTGGACGCGTGGAAATGCCAACGTCCTTTCACTTGAGTGGCAGGATGTCCTTGCAAAATGAATGACCCACTCAAACTCGGGCTACGGATCCTGAAAGAGAACCATTTCATAGCTCCGACAGCAGGTTCTGAATAGCACACAAGTCGAGCGAGTGGTTCTTACTTTGAGCTGCAGTCGCACCCTGGCCAAAAAGAAGTGCCAACAGTTTTCTCTGGAGTCCACCATGCCCAGGCCACGAACTTCCTTACGAATTCCAGAAATGATCTTGTCTACTTCTTCGTCGCTGAACAGATCCGGGATTTCTCCTGCCCCCACAAGGAATGAGTACAATGACTGTAAGACCTCACCATTTAAATTTTAGATACCACTTTTTACTGCTTGCCATGCTTTACGATACAAAGTTTGGCTTAACTATAAAGCAGGACTCTGCAGCCAGAGATCCATTTTTCTTTTCTGCACTTAGAAGACACGCGGCACCCGGGGGATGAGCTGTGAGGAGCACGCCCACTCAGTGGTACCTGCAGGAATAACATTTACTTCGCCAAAGGCACGTCCCCTCCCCCCCAGATGAAGAAACGATACACCCCAAATTACTTAGGTTTATAGGTTTCTCCCCAGAGACTGCCTCAGCAAACATCTCAAAGACAAATGATCTCTCCTTAAAGTTCACTGAAACTACAGATAATTTGTCACTGGGGAAGGTCTTGAAAGAGCTACGTTGGTTTAATCACCTGATGCCAGCAAGTCATTAATCAGCACGAGAAAGCTCTCATCTAGAACCTGGGCATCTGTCAGCAGGAACACAGTGGGCATGTTCTTGGCTCCGGTTCTGATGTACAAATTGCCAAGATCTACCTGTAAGGAAAGGAGGCCATCACTCATGCTTTGTCGAAATGCTGACGCGGACTTGGGGGTCCGGGCACGAGCGCCGGGAGGAGTCGGGGAGCGGTTACCCAGCGCTGCACAGTGCACTCTCCATCTGTTTACATATTCTTTCCTCTCGGTGACCCCGTTACAGGGCAAACAGCATGACATCACCTCCGTTTCTGGCATGGAATGATGAGTGTCGTGTCTGTGGCTTAATGGGGCATAGGGACAAAACAGGCTGCTGCCGACAGCGCCCTCCCCACAGAGCGCAACGAACGCGGCGA
>PVJL010015867.1:0-14207 GCA_004026885.1 Lyroderma lyra
TATGTTCATGGTTCATGTTCCAAGTAGATTTTGTTTTAATTTTAGGGTTAGGGTTTGCTTTGACTCCAGGGTAAGGGTGTATATTAGGATTGAGTTCATGGTTAATGTTGACCTGAACAAACCACCCTTTTACTCTGATTTATCTGGGATCAAGCAGGCCTTGAAATAGGTATGAAGTGATGCATCAAATTTATCCATTAGAAAACCTCAGTACCCTGGTGATAGCAGGGGCTTACAGAGGCCGTTTGGCGCCAACAGGAGCGCCCTTGGGCCACGGGGTCCCAGGCTGATGCAGGCAGACCGCCCTTGCAGGGCGCACCCACCCTCCGTGATGGAAAGAGCAAGGCACCAGGGACCTATAATCAGAACATTGGCTGACCGCGATGGCACAGTTGCAGGGCCGGCCAATGGGGCCCCGAGGATTTATCAAGGGCTCTGATATCTTGCGGCCCCAGAGCCAATCAGGAGTCAATAGAATTGTCATGATCGTGAGTTCCATAATGCGATGCATTCGGGAGTTGTGACCCTGAGAGAGGTTTAGGGGTAAGTTTAGGACTTGTGTTAAGGATGAGATTCTGCACAGCTTCAGCTTTGGTGTTAGCCTTAGAGTTAGCTTTGAGGTTAGAGGTTTTGTTAAAATTGTGGTTAGTGTTCGGGGTATGTAAAGTTGAGGGAGAGAGGTATGTGTACTGTTGTGGTTATGATTAGTGTAAAGAATCATCAAGTTGACAATGCACTGTGGAATTGTATGCCTGAAACCTATGTAATCCTCGCTAACAGATGTCAACCCAATAAGTCTAACAATGAAAATGAATTAAAAAAAAAAAAAAGAAAGTCTGATGATGATGAGGATGATAAAGGAAAAAAAAAAGAATCATCTTTGAGTTAGGCTATGTGTTAGGTTTCAGGTTAGGTACAGGGCTAGGGTTTGGATTGGTTTAGAAGAAGCTTTGAGGTTATAGTATTAAGAACATTGAAATGAGAACTCTGGGTAGAACGACTCTTGATAGACTGAGGTAAAGTGTGAGGATAGAGTTAGGTTTTTCGTTAGGCATATCCTTGGGTTAGGGTTTGGGTGAGTTAATGTTTAGGGATAGTTATATACTGAGGCTTCGTGTTACCTTTGAAGTTGGAGTTAGGTTTTAAAATAGGGTAGGAGAAGGGCCGGTTTAATGAAGCGGTACAGATTTCAGTTTATGATTCGGTTTTTAGGATTAGGGTGAGATTTAGCTTGGAGGTCAGGGTTGGTTTTCCATTCGAGTTGGGGTTGGGTTTCCAGTAAAAGCAAGTATGGGTTCCTTTCAGGGATAGTGTTATAGGAAGGCTCAGGTTTTCCACTAGGGCTCGATTTAGCGTTCGATTTCAGTTTAGGATTATTTCTTGAGTATATTATGAGATTTAGAGTTAGGGTTCAGTTTAAAGTAAAGCTGAGTGTTCTGTTTTAAATTAGGTTTGGATTTGATATTCGATTAGGTTTAGGGTTTCTTCGTAATTTAGGCCAGGTTTATGGTTTGGGGTTTTTATTTATCTACTAAATTACTGACAGTGACATTGATTAGTAACATTACATTTCCAGTGTGCATTTCTATAATACATAATTCATATTCATATATTGCATTCTGCGTTCAGCACCCAGAGTCACTTCTTCTTTCCCCCTATATTTGACCATCCCTTTCGTCTTCTACCACCTCTCTTTTTCCTTACTTTCTTGTAACCACTAATGTGTTGTCTGTATTTATGCGTTTTTAGATTTTTCTTTGTTACTTTCATTTTGACATCCCAAGAATGAGTGAAGTTCTATGCTTCCGAGCTATTTCTATTTGATTTATTTCCCTTAGCATGGTAATCTCCAGACCCATCCATGTTGTCACAATGGGCAGTGTTTCATCTTTTTTTCTGAGCGAGTAGTGTTTCAATGGGTGTTTGAACCACATCTCCTGCATCCAATAAATTGTTGAAGAACATGTTTGTTGTTGATATGTCTTAACCACCATAAATTGTACTGATAGGAACACAGGGGTAGGTATATCTCCATGAGTACATGTTTGCAGATTTGGAGGGTGGATACCCAGAGATGCTATTGCTTGGCTCTATGGTATATTTATTCTTAACATTCTGTGGAACCTCTGTATTGTTTTCCATCGTTGCTTGCAATTGAAATGCCCACCTGCAGCATATGAGAGTTCTTTATTCCCACAGCCTCTTCAACACTCGTTATTACTTGTCTTGTGGATCATAGCCTTCCTATTAATAACAGGTATGAAGTGGTAGTTCATGGCATTTCTCTAACAGCCTGTGTACTTAAACATTTTGTGTGTATGTCTTGGGTGTTTGATTAATGTGTCTTCTTAGGGAAAGTGTCTGTCCAAGTCCTCTGCCCATGTGTTCATGGGATTGTTTGTTGGTCTGTTGTTGATATTCAGTAGTGCTTTATATAGTTTAGGTTTTAACCCCCTTTCAGTCATTGCTTGCAAATGTCTTCTCCCACTCTGTCGGTAGCCTTTTTGTTTCTTGATGGTTTCTTTGGCTGAGCAGAAGCTTTTACGTCGGGTACAGTCCCATTCATTTCTTTTGACTTTTACTTCCCTTGCCTTTGAGTCAACATTCATCAAATTCTTTCTGAAGCAAAGTCTAGAGGTTTGGGACCTACGCTTTCTTCTATGCAATTTATCATTATTGGTAGCATGTTTAGGTTTTGGTCCAGTTTTAGTTAATTCTGGTGTATGTTGAAATCTGTCAGTCTAGTTTCATTCTTTTGCATGTGATATTCTTTATGCCCTAGCACCGTTTATGGAAAATGGATTCTTTGCTTCATGTTATATTTTTCGCTTTCCATGAAAAACAATCTTCCCATATATATGTGGGATTTCAGTTTTCTTTCATTGGTGTGTGTGTGCCTATATTTCTGCCAATACCCTTCTGCGTATATCATTCTCATTGTTTGTTATACATTGAAGTCAAAGAGTGTGAAACCTTCACCATTATTATTTTTTTCCTTCGAATGCCTGTGTTTATTTGGGGTCTCTTTAGATTCCATACGAATCTGTTGATGTTTTTCTTGAAATTTTTCAAAAATCTGTCATTGGAATTTTGATGGGGATGGCATTAAATCTGTTCATTTCTTTGTATAACATGACCATTTCAATGAGTTTCATTCGTCCAGTTTATGAATATAAAATCTACATTTCTTTGTGCGTTCTTCAATTTTTTTTTCAGCGTTTATTTATTTATTTATTTATTTATATATTTCTATTCATTTTTATTGATAGACTTATTGGTGTGACATCTGTTAACAATGATTTCATAGGTTTCAGGCATACAATTCTACTGTGCATTGTCAACTTGATGTATAGTCAGTTCACCACCTAATGCTACATCTCTTTACATCACCATATATTTAGCTTCGCCCCATCCTCTCCTAGCCCCTCCCTTTTCTCCCGTACCTAACCCACTCGTCCCCAAATAATCATTAAATCATTGATTGTGTCCATGGGTTATTTGTTTGTTCATTTTGTTTTTTCTTTGCTTTCAGTATTATATTCCACATATGAGTGATGTCATACTGTTCTTTGATTTTTCTGTGTGGCTTGTTTCCCCTAGCATGATGATCTCCAGGTCCATCATGTTGTTGCAAATGACAACATTTCATCTTTTCTTATTGCTGAGTAATATTCCATGAAAAATTAACTCAAAATAGATTAAAGACCTTCCTATAAGACCTGTGACAATACACTATATAGAAAAAGACTTTGGTAATAAACTTATAGACCTATGATTCAAAGAAAACTTCATGACCCGGTCCTCAAAGGCAAGGGAAGTATAAGCAAAAATAAATGAATGGGAGTATATCAAACTCAAAATCTTCTGCAAAGCAAAAGAAAACTTCAATTTCTTTTAACATCTTGTGTTTGTCAGAGTATAGATCCCTCAGCCCCTGCGTTAAGTTTCTTCTCAGCATTGAGGTTAGGGTTAACATACAAATTAGTGTATGTGTTGGACTGATCTTTAGGGTAATTGCTGTTTTTAGGAGTGTGGTGTCAGATAGAGTCAGAGTTATAACTAAGGTTAGGGTTAGCGTTCAGTTGGTCATTAGAATTAGGGTTAAGATTAGGGTTATATTGACTTTTGAATTTCGGTTTTCACTCTCAATTACTGTTATGATTAGGCTTAGTGTTATTTCTAGAATTTTGTTTAAGGGAAAGCACGGCTTATGTAATGGGTAGGTTTAGGTATGTGCTTAGTTAGAGATGAGGTTAGAAACCATGTTAGGTTCAGGTAACTAGCTATGGTTAGCATAATATTTAGGGTTAGGTTGAGGGTTAGAGTTAGTATTGAGGGTATTTTTTTAGTTTTTATTAGGGGTGGCGTAGGTTTAAGACCAAGATAGGGGCTGTAGGGAAGCCTAGCTTTAGCTTTAGGTAGACGTTATGGTTTACATTTTGAGTTAGGCTAAGGGTTAAAGATAAGGTTAGGTTTGATTTTATTATTAGGGTTAGCAGTAGAACAAAAGTTCCAATTGTGTTTAAGGTTAGATTTTGTGTTTAAGTTTAGGTCTTTTTGTTTTATTCATGGTTCAATTGAGAGGTAGGTAAGAAGTAGTGTTTTACGGTCAGCTTTGAGGCAGGGATTGGCTCTAAATTGGGGATAAAGTTCGGGTTAGAGTAAGGGCTGTGTTTAGGGTTAGGTTTAAATTATGTTAAGGATTATATTTATGTTAAGTTTAAGGTGATGTTTTGAGTTTGGTATAAGAGTGGGGTTAGATATGTGTTTCCATTTAGGGGCCAGATTACACTTAGGATTACGTTTTGAATAAGCTTCAAGTTAGGGAAATGTTAGAATGAGTTTAGGTTCAGAAATGATTTTGTGATGATGGTTAGTGTTAGTGTAGGATAAGAATAAATTGTGAGATTAAGATGAAAATTTAAAATGAATTTATTTTGACTAAGGTTTAGGTTTGAGGTTATGTTTTTAATTAAGAATAAGGATAGTGTTAGGTTCATTTTACATTCTAGGTTTAGCGTTCAGGCTGAGTTTATGACTAGTTTTATGAATAGAGTTCTTGTTATGTTTCCATTTAAAGTTTGGGTTGATGTTGCGATTAAATTTAAGGTTACTCTTACGATTAGGCTTACCATTGTTTTCTGGTTTACTTTGAAATTGGGATTAGGTTTAGTGTTCTTTGTAGGTTTTATGCTGGGTTTATGGTTGGTGCACGATGTAGTGAAGGGGTACAATGACGGTTAGAGTGAGGTGTGAAGTTCTATTTTGGTTAAAATTACTTTTAAGTTTCAGGTGTATGTTTAGGTTTAGGACTCCCATTGAGCTTAGTTTTAGGGTAAGTGTGAATCTTTCAGATAGGATTGTGATTAGGGATAAGGTTATTTGTGAGGTTAATTTTACGATCAGGTGCTGGTTAGGGTGAGGGTCAAGATGAGGTTGAAGCCCAGGGTAATGTTTAGGGTTACGCTTAGGGATTTTGGTAATGTTCATGGTTCATGTTCCAAGTAGATTTTGTTTTAGTTTTAGGGTTAGGATTTGCTTTGACTCCAGGGTAAGGGTGTAAATTAGGATTGAGTTCATGGTTAATGTTAGAGAATAGGCCAGGTGTAGGGTTAGACTTAAAGCTAGGGTTATGGTTAAGATTCCATTATGAGTTCCTTTGAATCTTAGGGTAAGGTTTGGGTTTAGGTTTCACTTATGACTAAATTTAGTGTTAGGTTCGTCATTGAGTTAGGTGTTGTGTTTGGGTTAGTTTTAATACTTATTCCTTTTATTTTTAATTTTTACCACCACATTGGCATTTGAGATCATCAAATGTGTTTTTCAACTTTCCTTTTACCTAGAAGCAGCAATGGGGCCTGAACTCACATAGTCTATTCAAATGCTCATCATAGATCTCACTACTCAGTATTCTCTCAGGTTTTCAAGAATAATTTCTCAACTCTCAAATCTCTTTACAGTTATCAGATCAGGATTCAGAGGATGTCTTCCCATCAAGATACCAAACACAAATGCCAGCACTTTCTTCCTTCCTCCCCTAACACAAAGGTCAATCACCTATGAAATGCATAATAATGCGCATCAATGTCTTTTTCCCATTATCTTAAGGTTCCATTCTGTATTTTAGTTGTGTAAGAGTATTTCTGAAAAACTTACTATAATTCTGAGTAGAATAAAAATCATGAATAAAAAAAAATACCAGAGACTTCTAATTTAAATATTCTAGAAGTCATGCACGCACAAACACTCTAGTATTTTGAACAGTCAAGTGTAAATCATTATCAAAGTGCATTGTGTGCTTTCTGTCCCCAACCCCTGCCACCTCCCATCTTCACTTAGGAAAACAGTTCAGTGGTGTTAGTACAGGTAAACGAGGGGATGCCCCTGGTAATTATACGCTCACCTATCTCACAGAACATACAGAGAGACATTGAGTTGAGTTCATGTTATACAAACTTAAAATACCTCCGTAAGAGAACGGCAGCCTCTTCATTATGTATTATGATCCCAGGCACGCAACCACTAAGTATAGGGTAAAACAAACAAAAGTATGTACGTAATTGACCAGAACAAACCACTCTTTTACTCTGATTTATCTGGGATCAAGCAATGCCTTGAAATAGGTGTGAAGTGATGTATCAAAATTATCCATTTGAAAACCTCAGTACCCTGGTGAGAGCAGAGGCTTGGAGAGTCAGTTTGGTGCCAAAAGGAGCGCCTTTGGGCCACCGGATCTCATGCTGATGCAGGCAGACAGCCCTTGCTGCGCACACCCACCCTCCTTGATGGAAAGAGGAAGGCGCCAGGTACCTATAATCAGAACTTTGGCTGACCGCGACGGCCCAGTTGCAGGGCCGGCCAATGGGGCCCCAAGGATGTATCAAGGGCTATGATGTCTTGCGGCCCCAGAGCCAATCAGGAGACAATAGAACTGTCATGATTGTGAGTGCCATAATTTCGATGCAGTGGGGAGCTGTGACCCTGGGAGAGGTTTAGGTGTAAGTTTAGGACTTGTGTTAAGGATGAGATTCTGCACAGCTTCAGCTTTGTTGTTAGCCTTAGAGTTAGCTTTGAGGTTAGAGGTTTGGTTAAAATTGTGGTTTGTGTTCACGGTATGTAAAGATGGGGGTGAGAGGTATGTGTACTATTGTGGTTATAATTAGTGTAAGAATCCATCTTTGAGTTAGGCTATGTGTTAGGTTTCAGGTTAGGTACAGGGCTAGAGTTTGGATTGGTTTAGAAGGAGCTTTGAGATTATAGTATTAAGAACATTGAAATGAGAACTCTGGGTAGAACGGCTATTGATAGAGTGAGGTAAAGTGTGAGGATAGAGTTAGGTTTTTCGTTAGGCATATACCTGGGTTAGGGTTTGGGTGAGTTAATGTTTAGGGGTAGTTATATACTGAGGCTTCATGTTACCTTTGAGGTTGGAGTTAGGTTTTAAGATAGGGTAGGAGAAGGGTAGGTTTAATGATGCGGTGCAGATATTTGTTTATGATTCGGTGTTTAGGATTAGGGTGAGATTTAGGTTGGAGGTCAGGGTTGGTTTTCCATTCGAGTTGCGGTTGGGTTTCCAGTAAAAGCGAGTATGAGTTCCTTTCAGGGACAGTGTTATAGGAAGGCTCAGGTTTTCCACTAGGGCTCGGTTTAGCGTTAGATTTCAGTTTAAAATTATTTCTTGAGTATATTATGAGATTTAGAGTTAGGGTTAAGTTTATAGTAAAGCTGAGGCTTCTGTTTTCATTTAGGTTTGGATTTTGTGTTGGATTGGGTTTGGTGTTTCTTTGTAATTTAGGCCAGGTTTATGGTTTGGGTTTTTTATTTATGTATTCAATTAATGACAGTGACATTGATTAATAACATTACATTTCAAGTGTACATTTCTATAATACATAATACATATTCATATATTGTATTGTGCATTCAGCACCCAGAGTCACTACTTCTTTCCCCCTATATTTGACCCAGCCCTTTCTCTTCTACCACCTCTCCTTTCCCTTAATTTCTTGTAAACACTAATGTGTTGTCTGTATTTATGAGTTTTTGGATTTTTCTTTGTTGCTTTCATTTTTAAATCCAAGAATGAGTGAAGTTCTATGGTCCTGAGCTATTTCTATTTGATTTATTTCCCTTAGCATGGTAATCTCCAGACCCATCAATGTTGTCACAATTGGCAGTGTTTCATCTTTATTTCTGGGCGAGTCGTGTTTCACTGGGTGTTTGTACCACATCTCCTGCATCCAATCAATTGTTGAAGAACATATTGGTTGTTGATATGTCTTGACCAATATAACTTGTACTGCAAGGAACAAAGGGGTACGTATATCTCTATGAGTACTTATTTTCAGATTTAGAGGGTGGATACCAAGAGAAGGGATTGCTTGGTTGTATGGTATATTTATTCTTAACCTTCTGGGGAACCTCTGTACTGTTTTCTATCATTGCTGCCAATTGACATGCCCACCTGCAGCATATGAGAGTTCTTTATTCCCACAGCCTCTCCAACACTCGTTATTACTTGTCTTGTGGATCATAGCCTTTCTATTAATAACAGGTATGAAGTGGTAGTTCATGGCATTTCTCTAATAGCCATTGTAGTTAAACATTTTGTATGTATGACTTGGGTGTTTGATTAATCTGTCTTCTTGGGGAAAGTGTCTGTCCAAGACCTGTGCCCTTGTGTTCATGGGATTCTTTGTTTGTCTGTTGTAGAGTTCTAGGAGTTCTTTATATAGTTTAGGTTTTAAATCCCTTTCAGTCATTGCTTGCAAATGTCTTCTCCAACTCTGTCGGTAGCTTTTTTGTTTCTTGATGGTTTTATTGGCGGTGCAGAAGCTTTTACATTGGGTACAGTCCCATTCATTTCTTTTGTCTTTTACTTCCCTTGCCTTTGAGGTAACATTCATCAAACTCTTTCTGAAGCAAAGTCTACAGGTTTGGGACCTTCGCTTTCTTCTATGCAATTTATCATTATTGGTAGCATGTTTAGGTCTTTGGTCCAGTTTTAGGTAATTTCTGTATATCTTGAAAACTGTCAGTCTAGTTTCATTCTTTTGCATGTGATATTCTCTATGCCCTAGCACCGTTTAGGGAAATTGGATTCCTAGCTTCATGTTATATTTTTGGCTTTCCATAAAAAACAATCTTCACATATATATGTGGGATTTCACTTTTTCTTCATTGGTGTGTGTGTGCCTATATTTCTGCCAATACCCTGCTACTTATATCATTGTCATTGTGTGTTATTGATTGAAGTCAAAGAGTGTGAAACCTTCACCATTATTGTTTTTTTCCTTCGGATGCCTGTGGTTATTTGGGGTCTCTTTAGATTCCATACAAATCTGTTGATGTTTTTCTTGAAATTTTTCAAAAAGTTGTCATTGGAATTTTGATGGCGATGGCATTAAATCTGTTCATTGTAACATGACCATTTCAATGAGGTTCATTCGTCCCATTTATGAATATAAAATCTCTGCATTTCTTTGTGCCTTCTTCCATTTCTTTTTTTTTTCAGTGTTTATTTATTTATTTATTTATTTATTTCTATTCATTTTTATTGATAGACTTGTTGGTGTGACATCTGTTAACAAGGGTTTCATAGGTTTCAGGCATACAATTCTACTGTGCATTGTCAACTTGATGTATAACCAGTTCACCACCTAATGCTACGTCTCTTTACATCACCTTATATTTAGCTTAGCACCCTCCTCTCCCAGCCCCTCCCTTTTCTCCCCTCCCTAACCCACTCATCCCCAAATAATCATTAAATTATTGATTGTGTCCATGCGTTATTTGTTTGTTCATTTCGTTTTTTCTTTGCCTTCAGTTTTATATTCCACATATGAGTGAAGTCATACAGTTCTTTGATTTTTCTGTGTGGCTTATTTCCCTAAGCATGATGATCTGCAGGTCCATCCGTGTTGTTGCAATTGACAATATTTTATCTTTTCTTATAGATGACTAATATTCCATCAAAAATTAACTCAAAATAGATTAAATAGCTTCATATAAGTCCTGTAAAAATAATCTGTATAGAAGAAGACATTGGTACTAAACTTATAGACCTAGGACTCAAAGAAGTCTTCATGACCTTGTCCTCAAAGGCAAGGGAAGTATAAGCAAAAATAAATGAATGGGACTATATCAAAGTCAAAAGCTTCTGCAAAGCAAAAGAAAACTTCAATTTCTTTGAACCGGTCTATCTGTGTTGTTGCAAATGACAATATATCATCTTTTCTTATGCTGAGTAATATTCCATGAAAAATTAACTCAATATAGATTAAAGACCTTCATATAAGACCTATAAGAATACACTGTATAGAAGAAGACATTGGTAGTAAACTTATAAGCCTAGGACTCAAAGAAGTCTTCATGACCCGGTTCTCAAAGGCAAGGGAATTATAAGCAAAAATAAATGACTGGGACTATATCAAACTCAAAAGCTTCTGCAAAGCAAAAGAAAACTTCAATTTCTTCTAACATCTTGTGTTTGTCAGAGTATAGGTCCCTCAGCCCCTATGTTAAGTTTCTTCTCAGCGTTGAGGTTAGGGTTAACATACAAATTAGGGTATGTGTTGGACTGATCTTTAGGGTTATTGCTCTTTTTAGGTGGGTGGTATCAGTTAGAGTCAGAGTTATAACTAAGGTTAGGGTTAGCGTTCAGTTGGTAATTAGAATTAGGGTTAAAATTAGGGTTATATTGACTTTTGAAGTTCGGGTTTCACTCTCAATTACTGTTATTATTAGGCTTAGTGTTATTTCTAGAATTTGGTTTAAGGGAAAGCACGGGTTATGTAATAGGTATGTTTAGGTATGTGCTTAGTTTCTGATGAGGTTAGAATACTTGTTATGTTCAGGTAACTAGGTATGGTTAGCATAATATTTAGGGTTAGGGTTAGGGTTAGAGTTAGGTTTGAGCTTATTTTTTTTAGTTTTTAATTAGGGGTTTTGTAGGTTTAAGACCAAGATAGGGGCTGTAGGGAAGCCTAGCTTTAGCTTTAGTTAGACGTGATGGTTTATATTTTGAGTTAGGCTAAGAGTTAAACATAAGGTTAGGTTTGATTTTATTATTAGTGTTAGCAGTAGAACAAAAGGTCCGATTGTGTTTAAGGTTAGATTTTGTGTTTAAGTTTAGGTCTTTTTGTTTTATTCATGGTTCAATTGAGAGGTTGGTTAGAAGTAGTGTTTTACGGTAAGATTTGAGGCAGGGATTGGCTCTGAATTGGGGATAATGTTAGGGTTAGATTAAGGGCTCTGGTTAGGGTTAGGTTTACAGTTATATATTAAGGTTTATGTTTTAAGTTAAGTTTAATGTGAGGTTTTGTGTTTGGTATGATAGTGGGTTTAGATTTGTGTTTCCATTTAGGTGCCATATTACACTTAGGATTACGTTTTGAGTAACCTTCAAGTTAAGTCAATGTTAGAATGAATTTATGTTCAGAACAGATTTTGTGATGATGGTTAGTGTTAGTGTAGGATAAGAATAAATTGTGAGATTAGTATGAAAATTTAAAATGAATTTTTTTTTTTACTAAGATTTAGGTTTGAGTTTAGGTTTTTTAATTAAGTACAAGGATAAGGTTCATTTTACAGTCTAGGTTTAGGGTTAAGGGTGAATTTATGATTAGTGTTTTGGATAGGGTTCTGGTTATGTTTCCATTTAAGGTTTCAGTTGAGTTTCTGATTAAAGTTAAGGTTACTGTTAAGGTTAGTGTTACCCTTGTTTTATGGTTTACATTGAAATTGGGATTAGTTTTAGTGTTCTTTTTAGGTTCTATGCTGGTTTTATGTTTGGTGCACGATTTAGTGAAGGGGTAGGATGAGGGTTAGATTGAGGTTTGAAGTTCGATTTTGGGTTAAAATTAGTTTTAATTTTCAGTTGTATGTTTAGGATTAGGACTCCAGTTAGGCTTAGGTTTAGCGTAAGTGTGAAGTTTCAGTTAGGAATGTGATTAGAGAAAAAGTTAGTTGTGAGGTTAAGTTTACAATCAGGTGCCGGTTAGCGTGAGGGCCATGATGATGTTGACCCCGAGGTTAGGTTTAGGGTTACGCTTAGGGATTTTGGTCATGTTCATGGTTCATGTTCTAAATAGATTTAGTTTAAGTTTAGGTTTAGGGATTTTTTTGAGTCAAGGGTTAGAGTGTAAATTGGGACAGAGTTAATGGTTATTGTTAGAGAATAGGCCAGGTGTAGGGTTAGACTTAGGGCTAGGAATAAGGTTAAGATTCCATTATGAGTTCCATTGAATGTTAGGGTTAAGTTTGGGTTTCGGGTTCACTTATGAGTAACTTTAATTTTAGGTTCGTCCTTGAGTTAAGTATTGGGATTGGGCTAGTTATCATATTTATTCCTTTTTTTATTTTAATTTTTGCCACCACATTAGTCTTTGAGATGATAAAATGTGGTTTTCAACTTTCCATTTACCTAGAAGCCCCAATGGGGCCTGAATTCACATAGTCTATTCAAATGCTCATCATAGATCTCACTACTCAGTCTTCTCTCAGGTTTTCAAGAATAACTTCTCAAATATCAAAGCACTTTACAATTATCAGATCAGGATTGAGAGGATGATTTACCACCAAAATACCAAACACAAGTACCAGCCACTTCTTCCTTCCACCCCAACCAAAAAGACAATCACCTATGAAATGTTTAATAATGCGCTTGTATCTGTTTTTCCCTTTATCTCAAGTTTCCATTCTGTATTTTAGTTGTGTAAGAGTATTTCTTAAATACTTACTATAATTCTGAGTAGAATAGAAAACCTAAATAAAAAAATACTAGAGGATTCTCTTTTAAATATTCTAGAAGGCATGCACGCACATACACTCTAGTATTTTGAACAGTCAATTGTAAAACGTAATCAAAGTGCATTGTGTGCTTTCTGTCCCCACCTCCTGCCCCCTTGTTTCTTCTTTTAGAAAAACAGTTCAGTGGTGTGAGTACAGTTAAAGAAGGGGATGCCCCTGCCAAATGTACACTCACGTATCTCACAGAACATACAGACAGACAGTAAGTTGATTTCATGTTATACACCACTAAAATTCCTCGGCAAGAGAACGGCTGCCTGTTCATCATGTATTGTGGTCCCAGCCTCACAATCACTACAAAATTGTACAGAACCAACCACCCTTTTACTCTGGTTTATCTGGGACCTAGCAAAGCCTTGAAATATGTATGAAAGATGCATCAAAATTATCCATTTGCAAACCTCAAAACCCTGGAAAGAGCTGCAGGTTGGAGAAGAGGATTGGTGCCAACAGGAGCACACTTGGGCCACCGGATCCCTGGCTGATACAGATTGACAGCACTTGTAGGGCACACCCACCCTCCGCGATGGAAAGAGGAAGGCAACAGTGACCTATAATCAGAACATTGGCTATCTGTGACGTCACAGTTGCAGGGCCAGCCAACCGGGGCCCCAAGTCTGTATCAAGCTCGATGATGTCTTGCGACCCCAGAGCCAATCACAAGACAATGGAACTGTCATGATTGTGAGTTCCATAAAGCGATGCAGTGGGGAAGTGAGACCCTGGGAGCGGTAAAGAGGTAAGTTTAGGACTTGTGTTTAGGATGAGATATTGTGCAGCTTCAGCTTTGGTGTTAGACTTAGAGTTAGCTTTGAGGTTAGAGATTTTGTTTAAATTGTTGTTATTGTTTAGCATATGTAAAGGTGGGGTGAGTGGTATGTGTACTGTTGTGGTTATGATTAGTGTAAGGATCCATCTTTGAGTTAGGCTATGTGTTAGGTTTCTGGTAAGGTTTAGGGTTAGAGTTTGGATTCGGTTAGAAGAAGCTTTGAGGTTATGGTATTAAGAACATTTAATTGAGGGCTCTGGTTAGAAGTGCAATTGATAGAGAGATGTAAAGGTTGAGGGTAGAGTTAGGTTTTTCGTGAGGCATATCCTTTGGGTTAGGTTTGGGGTGAGTTAATGATTAGGGGCAGTTTTATAATTAGGCTTAGAGTTACCTTTGTGGTTGGAGTTAGGTTTTAAGATAGGGTAGGAGAAGGGCCGCTTTTATGATGCATTGCAGATTTCAGTTTATGATTTGGTTTTTAGGATTAGGGTGAGTTTTAGCTTGGATTTGAGGGTTGGATTTTCCATTTGTGTTGTGATTGGGTTTCCAGTAAAAGCGAGTATGAGTTACTTTCAGGGATAGTGTTATGGGAAGGCTCAGGTTTTCCACTAGGGCTTGGTTTAGCGTA
>PVJL010015868.1:0-22830 GCA_004026885.1 Lyroderma lyra
ACACACACACACACACACACACGCACAATCACCAAGAAGCCTCCCAACTGTGAGTGTCTGCTGCCACCTGGCGGTGCGGCTGCGGAAGCAGCAGGTGACGAACCCGCCATGGGCTGCTAGGGACGTGCGTCCAGGAGCACCTGCTCCTGTCTCCAGCTGAAGGGGACGCGAGGTTCCAGGTGGGGAAAGGAGACACACGTTGTTTGTTAAGGACCCCACCGCCTTGATTTAGTAGAATTCCCTTTACGCTCTTTGAGCTCCGAAAAGCCCATCGCGCCTATGTGCACGCGTGTCTGTGTGCACGGGCACGTGTGCGTGACGTACGTGTGTGTGCACGCGCCGGTGTGTCTGGGAGAGCCCTGCGTGGCGTGTGCGTACCTGGGAGCGTGTGCGCATGGCGCTCCCGGGGAGGCGAGCTTGGAGGAAGTGTCCCGGCCGGAGCGGCCCCGGGGATCGTCCCGGGGCTTCAGAGATGGCGGCGTCCGGCGGTCAGCTCGGAAGGAGGGACCACCCACTGACAGCTCCTTTAAGAAGGCGCAGGCCGTGCGGTGACAGGCTGCGGTGGCTTTGTCCCGAGGGCTGGGGTGGGCCTGCCCCTCGTTTCTGTCACCGCCGTCTCTGGGATGAAGCTCAGCGACTACCACCTGCCTGTCCCAGTGTTAACCCCGAGGGGACCTTAGTGCCCTGCAAGTGTCAACAAGGTTTCTGGTATCTTATTATCGGTGTTTTTACGTACCCACACGGTCCAGGTTTTCAAAATTCTGACACATGTCTAGGAGCAGCTCTCAGTTTGTTCCCCCAAGGGAAATAGAAGCCAGTTCCCACGTGGCCTTTCGATGACGTCATCCCTCGGCCACCAGACGGCACCGCCTTCAATCTGAGGGAGGACAGGGACAATTTGGAGGTGGGTTCCTTAGGGTCTTTTATTTCTTCCTTTGTATATTTTTTTCCTTTTGCCGTCGAGGATTGTCGCTCTGCAGACTTCCAGGTCGCGGATGTCACAGCGTAGTGCTTGGCTCCCCCGTGCCATCTGTCGGTCAAGGCAGGACTAACACTCACCAGTCTGTCCACCGGGTCAGTGAGGAGGGCTGCGAGGTGGGTCAGCGAGTGCTTGCGCAAGTGCGGGGTTTAAATACCATGCTCTTTGGTTGGTTTGGTTTTTCTCTGCTATGAGAACGCTCTCTTTTGAGGGTTCCAGTCCCCGCTTTCGTGACGATAGTTCATGATCGCTTTCATGGAACCAATTAGGTTTTACAACAGTTTCCTTCTACACTGAAGTGTCTCTGGAGACAACGCTGTGTGGCGTCTGGGCTGTCGCAACCACGGATGCAAATAAGTTCTAATTTTTTTAAAAGTGCAGACACATTTTGGGGCCTTTTGCTTGTCCTACGTTCATCTTCACTGTGGGACAAGGCAGGGTGTCTCTATTTCCCGACGGGAGAAGAGAAGTCCGAGCAGCGACCAAGTAGCTTTGCGAGTCTGGCTGCCTTTCACCAGACAACCTCGGTGCCCCTCCAGCTCGAATACTTTAAAATCTCACCGTTTTCTCAATGTGATACTGAATTCTTTCAAAAAGACGCCTTGGATGTGCCTTGACTTTGCTGAGTGTAATAACAAGAGGGAGTTCCCTTCATGTGACTTTATTTACTTGGAGATTGAACATCTGGGAATCAGGTTGGTTCCTTCCAATACATTTTTATTTCAACGTCTAACCAATATTCAAATTCTTAATGGCGTAGTTTACGGTTTTAGACGGAGTCTTCAAAATCCAGTGCGTGTTTTACACTCACCAAACATCTCCCTTTGGACCGGCTGTGGGCCGTGACACTCGATGGACCAGCACAGATGTGGTCATCGCGCCAGCGGGGCCGCTGAGATGCCCCACGCGCGGTCTGCTTGGCCGCGTCAGGGAAGGGCCCAGAGGCCATAGAGGTCAGTGGCCAATGGCAGACCACTTGGAAGGCAGCGTGTCAGCAGGTGGTTGTGTGTTTTCACACACTTCCTTCGACGTGGAGACGGAGAGAGGAAACAACATGAAATAGAGGCCGAGCACCCCAGTCACTCGTGGGTAAATTCGATGGTTTTCAGAGATCGTCACTCCGACCCCCTCGCCTGAGCGTGTGGGCCTTGGCCTCCGGGACCTGCTCACCCTGAAGGAATTCGAGGACCTTCAGGGGAAATGCGTGAAGTTACGTGTGTCTTCGTGATTTCAGGAGCTCGTTTACTTGTGCCTGGATGTATTTGAACCGACGTGTCTTGGGTGCAGCTACACTTACATGTTACTTTGTAACGCGAGAGCGTCCTCCCGCGCTTTCGGCCAAGTGGGCATTCCGACCGAGAAGACCGCCATGAAACGTGCCTCGGAGCACACGCCCCAGCGCCTCGTACGTCAAGCTCGTCCACCCGCGGCCCAGGACGGTTTTGAACGTGGCCCCACGCACGTTCGTAAACCTTCTTAAGACATGGCGGAAATGATTCACGGAGCTTTTTTATTCACCTCATCAGCTGCCGTGCGTGCAAGTGTGTTTTACATGTGGCCTGAGACAGTTCTTCCTCCAGTGTGGCCCAGGGAAGCCACAGGTTGGACGTCGTTGTTGCATTAATACATTTAAAAAAAGAAAGAGAAAGAGAAAAGGTCTTGGGATCGATCAAATGTTCATCTTTTAAAAACTCTTCTTATTGTAAGAGCACTGAACACTAGTCACCCTCTTCCTGTACTGGTGACCGCAGGCAGATGCCCTATGGCAGGTCCCTGGAGTCCACTCGCCTGGTATGACTGAAACTGTAACCCCCTGATCGGGAGCCCCCGTCCCTCCCTTCCCTGGCCCTGGGAACCGCCGTTCTGCTCTCTGCTTCCGTGACTTTGACTCAGATTCCTCACGTAGGCGCCACCATCATGCAGTATTTGACCTTCTGGGCCTGGCTGATCTCACATAGCATAACGTCCTCGAGGTCCGTCCCTGCTGTCACACAGGGTAGGACGTCTTCCTCCTTTAAGGCTGAGTAACAAACAGTCCATTCCACGGTCTCCCTCCTCCTCTCTCTTCTAGTTTTCTCCATAGTCCTGATGTGGGAACAACCCAAATGTCCAACGACGGATGAACAGATACAAACGTCCCCACCTATGATTACAGAAACCTCCCTTGGGAGCCCCAGTGCTGTAACTGCTTTTCGCAGCCATGAGGGACAACAAGCAAACCCCTATCAGGGTCCCCCGACTCCGCATAACTGTGGTGGGAAGCCCGGCCCCCGCTAGGCTCCCTTTTCTTCCATCCGGTGCCCGTGTGGCCGTGTCACAGCCCTGGGTGCAGAGGGCGGGACTCACCCAGCCAGCACACCTGCTCCCTCCGGACTCGAGCCAGGAGGCCTGGGGCACGCGCAGGGGCGTCTATATTTATAGGAAACGGAAGTGAGAGCAGGTGCGTGGGACGCGTCCCTCCCTGCGCCCGCCGCGGGGCTCAGAGGAGCCGTCGTGGCACGAGAACGGCCCTCGTGGGGCGCACACAGGTCTAGGCCACGTGTGGACCCCGAGCCCCACAGGGTGTCGCTGTCACCCCCGGCATCGCCTGGAGCCGCCTTCCTCGGCACGCGCAGGACTGTGATGTCACCCTGGCTTTAGGACGGAGGGCGTCGCGGCGCTTTTAACTGTAACAAGCGAGTTGCGTTTTATAGGCAGGTGGACACATTCCTGGCTTTCTAGTTCCTTCCACGTTCTGCCCACCGCTCTGGATCCTTCCGGCCCCATTTTAAGGACAGATGTTTTTGAATGGGAAACCCGTTCGTATGTTTGAAAATGTCATTAGCAAATGGTGTGGCTGGGTTTCGAGGTGACATTGCTGATTTCTGGCTGATCCCTGAGCGGAAGAGGAATCCAAACAGCAGACTCCTTGGGTTTTTCCGCATCCCGTGCTGAGCCCCGGAGGGGAGCTGGGCCTTCCTGGTCCTGAGCCCTGAGATCTCCTCCCAGACGTGACACATGTGAGCACGGCTGCCTTCCGCGGCACCGAGGACCAAATTCACCCCTTTGCTGCATAAATGACGTCACTTTCTCTGATTTCATTCTGGGTCCATGAGAGAAAATCCTTCCACAGTTTACTCTAGACCTTTCTGCAGAGTGGAGCTTAATTTTTAATTATTGTTTGGCTCGTTTGCATGTGGATTTGCTTCTTATGATGTGTTTATACTAAGTCGGGGGGCAGGGGTCTAATGGACTGTGTGATCTGAAGCTGTCACCTAGTGTTCTGTGGCACGGTCCCACGAGTGTGCTTGGGCGAATGCAGACCACCCCCAGATCGGCCCACCTGTCCCTGCTTTCTCCGTTCTCTCCAAGATTAGTTTCCCTTGAGTTTGTGTGGCTTAGCCATCCCTTTCTCCTGTCTTATCCAACGCGTTTTCCTCTCTGCACGTGCAGTAGGTTGTGATTGGTGCTTCCGACTCAGCGTGCAGAGTCCGGATCGGAAGTCGGTGTTCTAAGACGGAAGCTATTTCCTCGTCTTCTGGCCTCTATTCCCACTAACGCAAAATCCACCCGGTCGTGACCAGTCCTTTGTGGATCCGTCCTCTCTGGGGCTTTTACAGTTTTCTTCCTACCTTTTGGAGTCACCTTCTGTGTCACCCCAGAGCGACCAGGCTAATTTTATGTGCCCTGCTTGTCCGCTCTTTCTCCCACCTGGAAAGAGCTCAGTGAGTTTTTCAACCCCGTGTCCTGTCTTCAGTTGTGTCCTCTCCCCGTGCTCTGCTCGGGGCAGGAATGACTGTTTTCTCCTCTGATTTACTCTGTTTTCTTTCTTTGAAAGAGAGAAAAGGTAGTGTCATGGTTACCGGACCTCGAGCTTTTAAAGGGTCCAGTGGCTGTATGGCCCGTTTCTAAGATTTCAAACTGGTTACTTTGCTTGGTACACGTGGTCCCAGTCCTTCCCGTCCGGATTACTTACTTCCTCGTGCTGACCTCTCCTCCCTCCTGCTCTCCATGACAGCCGCGTCCGCATGTTGTACTTTATTAGTCAGGAGACCGAGTCCTCGTGGCCGGGGTTCGTGGTCAGTAGTCATCTGGGCTGCGTGCTCAGGGTTTCCGTTTGCAAATCCATCTTGCTTGGCAAGTTTTTGTGTTTGCTCTGTAGTCACCGTCTTAGCAGTTTTGCTGTTGCTGTCACCGTCCGTGGCTTCAGAGGGGCCACCGTTCTCACAGGCACAGCTTGGGGTTTCTAGCCTGCGGTGACATCCTGGCCTCGTGGGTCCATCTAAAATCATGGCTCTGCCAGGTCCTGGGAGATTGCGTGTGACTGCAGAGCACCTGTGGCTCCAGGTGTGACAGGTGCACTGGCCTCGCGGCCTTGTCACACAGCCAGTTCACGCAGCAAGCCCACCTCTCGTCCTCTGACATGTACGGAGTGCTCCCGCGGCCGTGAGCTCTTGGGACGTGGGAGAAAGCAGGTCCTGTGTCCACTTCTCAGGCCTGTGGCTGCAGTCTCTGGTGTCACCACAGACTTCCGACGCGCCCCTGACCCATTGCCGATCCTTCGGGCTGTGCAGGTTCGTTTACACCTTTTATTTTTGTTACCTGTTATTTCTGGGCCAGGGGGTGGGGTTTAAAGGTTGATGACGCAGTCATCTGAGAGGGCGTTAGTCCCTCTTTGCATCAGTGAGAACCCCTTACCGCTAATGAGAGGAGGGGGCGTGTGATGAGCCTCGGGCACCGACCTGGGGAAGGCAGGAGGATGCACCACGTTCAGTGGCATTTGTCCCCACAGACTGAGAAACAGCTCCCACTGCAGGAGTGACGCGAGGCCCCCTCGTCCCTGGTGTGGACCGCTGTCCTCATTGGCCACGTCCCTAGTGAGCCGCGGGCTCTAAAAAGCCGTCTGTATAAAACGTGATCCCATTGCCCGTTGAGTCTGAAGATCCCTGCGGATCCGCATGAACATCTGTCCCTCTCGCGGCTCGGTGTCGGGATTCAGAACTAGAACACATGCAGCCGGACGTTGTTCAGGACGTTCCAGACAAGTCCCTTTGAAAACACGTCTTCAGGCGTGCATTTCGGAGCGGACAATAAGCACCCGATGAAAAGGACGACGTTCCCCAGGAGGTGACAGCGGACACACGTGGTGCCCGCTGCTATTTATAGCAGGACAGGAACCTGTCCCTTCTCATTTGTGCTTACGTAACGGCCGCCGGCTGGCCGCCCGCGCCCTGCGACCTCATTCCCGTGCCTCGGAGCTGCCCCTCCCTGCCCACCACCTAGCCTTGCAGGCAGGGGCTTGTTTTGTTCAGTCCTTAGGACTGATTGGCGACGTGGAGGTCCTGCAAGCCTGCACCTGCGGGCCGGATGGGACCTGTGCTGGGTCCTTTCTGTGGTGCCAGCCGCCAGTCCGGGGGCAGCGGGCTGCACGCACGGGGAGGGAATCGGGCCGTGTCGCCGCGCCTTACGTCTGAAACGAGCCGTTTTCATGGTCAGGTGCAGTTCTTTATGAAGAGTGTTAGTCACCAGGAAGACCACTTCTTAGGGTGCCGACGTTTCTCTAGACGCCTAGTTTCCCCAGAAGAGGATAGAACTTTCCGGGCTGATACCGCCGGGAAGGTATTCCAGGTGAGGAATAACCCACAGAGCCCCCGGAACCTGAGGGATGAGAGACGGGGAGTGGGGGCTGACAGGCGACGGCCCCGCAGCAGGACGCGGGGCTCGGCCGTGACCGACCCCTCTGCCATCGTACGGGACCTGGACTTCGAATGGGCCGTCAAACGAGACCCGACAAGCGGCCACCTACCGAAAGCTCTGCCTTTGGCTAAAAGTCAGAGATGCAGCCCAGTAGGTTCGGACGATCTCGCGGGCTTCCCTGAGGGGTTCCCGAAGCAGACAGCAGCCCCTCCAGTGGGCGGAAAGGTGCTCCGGAAACTGTGCAGCACGGGAGGTGTCCCCAGGCAGGAGGGGGTGACGCCAGGCAAGGGCACCCCCCGTGGGAGGCGAGGGGTCGCGTCGGGAAGGTCGCCCCACTAGCGCTAACCAGGCAACCCCAGGCCTGCGACCTAACACTCCTGGGAGAGGCTGGGCCGCAGCGAGGCTGCAGGTCACGTTCAGTCTCGGGGGGCCAGCGACGGCCACTCCATTTGGGCCCCGTTGTTCCTTTTTACCCGTCGAAGGGCACACGCGGATGGAACGTGGGGGTGGCAGTAAGTGCTCTGAAGCCGCGGAAGCGACGACGACCAGCAGGGACGGCTCTATTTCCATCAGACGAAAGAGGCTTTAACGACAGATGGGAAAGAGACAGGGCGTGGCGCAAGGATGAAGGAGCCAGTCCCCCAACAAAACGGAACGATCGTCAACATTCACGCACCCAACCGAGGGTCCCCTCCATGCCTAACGCAAATACTAACAGGACTTACAGAAAATGCAGGTTTGGGCACAGAGAATTCCGTAAAGAAAACTCACACTGGCAGTGGGGAGGGGACAGAGGGGCTGGGGCGTCCGGCAAGGACCCCGGGGACAGGTGAGGGGGAGGACAGGACAGGGGGCATCAGAGCTTAGATGCTGCTTATTGAGGTCGGGGCAGACCTGGCCTGGCACTGCCGCTGGGTGGCGGGGAGGCTGGTGGTCCTGGCTGAAAAGCTGGCGGGAACTCGGGGTCAGAGGCAAGGAGCAGGGGTTGGGGGGGGGCGCTGAGCAGAGGCGGTGGGCTCTGCACGAAGGGGGCGGCAGCGCGCTAGCCAGCGCGTGGGGTTGCTGCCCTCGTGGCCTCCAGGTCCTGCTCCGTTCTCGTCCCCCCTCTGCCCTCCTTGCGGTCCCTTCTGGGTCTCCGTGTCCTTTTCAAATGGTTTGTCACCGTTTTTAAAGGCCGCCGGGAGCGCGTAGGTGCGGTCCCTCCCGCAGCCACTGGGCGGCAGCACGGCCCACGCCGCCCGCAGCCCGTGGAGTTGGGTTCGGTCACAGACGCGCTTCCCGGAAGGGTCACCTGATGGCCAAGGTGACGCGTCTGTGCGCTTGGGAAACAAGAAAAAACGAGAAGCCGCAACGAAACCGTCATCCCTAGGCTACGTCCTCAGCTTCTCTGAAATGTGTTTAAAACCGGAGAGTAAGAACGCTTTGCACTTAATTAGGGCTGTGGTGAACCTACCTCTTAGTTTCTGGATTGTTTCTGACGTCCTAGTGTATCTAACCATGTCCCCACCTCCTCCTTTTAAAGCGCATGATTTAATTTAAAATGACAAGGGTGCACATTGCATGTGCGTCTGCATCTCCACAGGCACAGGAGAGCGTGTCACCGATGAGCCAAGGCGCGTGGACACCACCTGGATGTCCCGCCCCCCGACCCCTCGTACAGGGAATTTAAATCCCGCCGCTCAGGGCTCGATCTCGGACGCGGTTACTTACGGCCGTTGGCCTACTTTCGTGGTTGCTGTGTCCGAGCAGGTCCTTGTCACGGTCCCCTTCCCAAATCGAGGCGGGAGTTCTATTTCATATTAAAGAAGTGTTGTTCTCCTGACCTGACTTGTGAAGGTATGATGGTCAGCTTGGCCAGATTCCCAGGTGAAGGCTAATGTGATGCACGTCACCGGGTGGATCTTCCTGTGAATTCATGATGTAATTAGGTTGAGAGATAAAAAGATGCCACGGGGATAGGCTCCCCAATACATGGTGCCAGAGAGGGGGAGAGAGAGACAGAGAGACAGAGAGACAGAGAGAGAGACAGAGACACAGACAGAGAGAGGGAGAGAGAGACACAGAGAGAGAGAGAGACAGAGAGAGAGAGAGAGAGACAGAGAGACACAGAGACAGAGAGAGAGACAGAGAGACAGAGAGAGAGACAGAGACAGAGAGAGAGACAGAGAGACAGACAGAGAGAGGGAGAGAGAGAGAGAGAGACACAGACAGAGAGAGGGAGAGAGAGACACAGAGAGAGAGAGAGAGAGAGACAGAGAGAGAGAGAGAGAGAGAGAGAGAGAGAGAGAGAGAGAGAGAGAGAGAGACAGAGACACAGAGAGAGAAACAGACAGAGACACAGAGAGAGACAGAGACACAGAGACACAGAGAGAGAGACAGAGAGAGACAGAGAGAGAGAGACGAGACAGAGAGACAGACACACAGAGAGACAGAGACAGAGAGACAGAGAGAGAAGATCCTACAGAAAAGAACCAGCAGCAGATGGCGCCCCGGAATTCAAATCGAGGCTCCATGGGAAACGGTGGTATTTTCTGTGCTTTCTGTCTGGGAAATTACTGATTTTGATGTAAATATTCTGTAAGGAAGTTGTGAGGCATGAAAACATGCTCAGCGTTAAGGAAATGCAGGCTCCAGGGCATAGCAGGAACCCCGGGGGCCCAGGAAGCTGCTGACGGTCAAACTGGAACACCTGGCCCTGCTGCGTGGCCGTTGGCCGTCGGCGGGGGAATTCCAGTACTTTCCTCGTGGAGACCCGGGGACGGCCACGGGGCGGGCTCCAGTTCCTCAGCGTTTCTCTCTCTGGTGAGGCCCGGCCGCTCCTGTCACGGGCCTCAGGCTCCCACGTGTTCTGGGTCGGAAACCTGCGCCGTGTGCTGAGCCCTTGCCCTGCGCCCCCCGACGTCACGTCTGTTCTGCAAAATGCGTCACAAAGCCGCAAAAAGTAACAAGTCCGTAGTGTGACTATTTAATGATTTAACAGTAACACGATGAGCTGCAGAATCGTGTAGATAAATGACATTTCATTTTAAATTCTTGTTCTACGGTCATAAATGTACCATTACATTGAATTTAGCAAAAAATACTCAAAACATATTAAGTGGCACTGATTAAAGCGAAGCTCCCCTCTTCCCTCTGGGTGCCCCGGCCAGAGTGACACGGACAAGCCACCGAATGTGTCGTCCCCTGGAGCGTGGGGCCTGCATCCGTGTTGTGCATGTCCGGAGCTGCCCCTTGGGGGTTCCCCGTGGATGTGCCCCTTCCCCCGAGTCCCTCGGGGGTTCCCTGTGGACGTGCCCCTCCCCCCGAGTCCCTCGGGGGTTCCCTGTGGACGTGCCCCTCCCCCCGAGCCCCTCGGGGGTTCCCTGTGGACATGCCCCTCCCCCTGAGTCTCAGGCTTTGGGACGCAGCCGCCTGCGCTTCTGGCCCCGTGAGAGCCCCTGAGCGCCGCCCGACTCCCGGCCTCGTTTGTCCGTGGACCTGGCCCTCCTTCTCCCCAGATGTGTGGTGTCTGCCCGTCCTTCCACAGCCCCGATGCCGAGTTAGGGCTGGTGGACCTGTCCCCATTCGGGCGTGGCCCCGGTCCCCAGGGCCCAGACCCTCAGCCCTCTCCTGCACACGCACCTTAGCGGCCTGGAGCGGCCCGAGCCCCGTCCAGAAGCTGCTGCGGATCCATTCCGCACGCTCCTCCTGTTGGGGACGCGACGCCACCCGCCCCCTGAACCAGGGAAGGGGACAGAGAGCCGCAACGCGTAAGGGGCAAACGACGGGTCTCTGCGGGTGGCCTGCACCCACCAGTGCAGCCACCTCGGGACACAGAAGCAGCATGTAGTGTGGCGAAGCGGTCAGTCAGGAACTGCGCTCTGACCACGGTGACGGGCGCTGCCAGTCCGCCCGGGGGCCAGTGTGCCCAGTGCCCTCACGGCGGGTTGGGGCGTCTCCGTGACGCCTGGGCGACAGGAATGCGACGGTTCCCTGTGGGCTCGGAGTCGGACCCCCTTCTCAGCCTGTGCGTGCCCCCTTGGCCGGGCCCCTCGTGTCAGCGCACCTGCCTGGACCCCTTGAACGAGACTTTTATAAAAGTCGGACTCAACAGTGTCCTTGACCGACCGTGGCCTTTGCCGTGCGCCCAGTGGCCCGTGCCGTCTGCCCTGCGGTTAAATGTGCGACGTGCAAGTGAGCGGCTGCTTCCAGGCTCCGAGGGCCGACTGGCCGTGCGGACGGCCGGTCGTGACGTGTTCAATGCTTTCGCCCCTTTGCTTCCTTTGGCTCGATGCCCTTCCCTACCCACACCCTCCAACGGAGCAGGACGTCAGCCCGAGCAGGACGTCAGTCCGAGCAGGACGTCAGCCCGAGCAGGACGTCAGCCCGAGCAGGACGTCAGCCGCAGGTTAGCTGTCCGGGCCCCCTTCCCCCACGGCCTCTCCAGCACCGTGTCCCTCGTCTTGCTGACGACAGCCTCTCTCGCAGGTGCGAGGTGGTGGCTCACGGTGGCTCTGACTTGCATTTCCCCGAGAGCTGGTGAAGTTGGGCATGTTTTCGTGCATCTGCTGGCCGTTCGCATGTCGTCGTGGGGAAGCGCCTGCTCGGGGCCCCTGCCCGCTCTGTAATGGGATCGTTTGGGGGGTTCTGTGGTCGCGTTGCACAGCGTGTCGTGCAGTTTGGGCGTTAGCCCCCCGTTGGCCATCGTGCAGTTTGGGCGTTAGCCCCCCGTCGGCCGCGTCTGCCGGTATCTTCTCCCATTCGGTTGCCTCTCGGCGTCCTGCGCCGTGGGGAGCTTTTCGGCGTCCCGCTCATTTGGGTCTCACTTTGCTTTACTTCCCTGGCCTTCGAGGTCACAGAGCTAAAGTGCCCCGTGAGGCCAGCGTCCGTAAGGCTAGCACCTGCGTTTGCTCCCTGGTGGTTTATGGTTTCAGGGCTCGTGTTTGGGCCCCTGAGCCTCTCCGGGTTGACTCCTGCGCACGGGGACGGAGAGCAGGGCCGTCGCCTGCCTCTGCCTGCGGCTCGCCAGTGCTCCCGGCCCCTGGGGTTGCGTCTCCGTTCTGTGGTTCTGGCTCCTCACTTGAAAATCGTTTGCGCGCACGCGTGTGGGTTTACGTCTGGGCTTTTGGTTCCGTTCCACGGGCCTGTGTGTCTGCCTTTGTGCCGTAAGAGCGCTGCTGTGACTGCTGTTGGAGTCCGGGAGTGCGGCACCCACAGCTCTGCTCTTCCCAGGCTGGTGGGGGCTGTTTGGGGTTCTCGGGGTTCTCCGTGACCCCATCCACACCTGCCGACTCTCTGTCCGAGTCCTGAAGAGCACGTCGCTGGGGTTTTGGTGAGGACGGCACCGAATCTGTGTGTTGCTCTGGGTGACATTCTGTCGCTTTGGTCGGCACGTCCGTCTGTGCCCCAGAACCAGAACCAGAACCAGAACCACGCTGCATGGTCTGGGCTGCGGCCGCTTGGCCACGTTTTCACATCAGAAGGTGTGAGGTTTCCGGTTGGTTCTTCAAGGTTCTTTGGCTACGCAGAGTCCCTTGAGATGCTTTATGACGTTCGGAATTGTTGTCTATTTGTATACAAATTATCGTTGAGGTGTTCACAGAGATTGCATCGAAGCAGTAAGGTGTGAAGGTTTTGTGGGGTTTTTGGAGAAAAAGTTGCAGTGAGCAGGCACCGAGGACATGGCCCAACATGGAGCCGTCCCGTTCGTGCCCGCGAGAGGCCGGCCCACGGATTCGTGTGTCAGCTTTCCGTTGGGATCAGTGACATTTGGAGTTTTCGGGGTCTAAGCCTTCGCCTTCCTGGTCAAGCGTTTCCCCGGGGCTGTGTCCCCTGGGTAACGGGGTTCAGGGACACACTTTCCTACGTGTTCATGGAGAGAAACACAACTGACTTCTCACGTCGGGTCTGTGCCTGCATCTTGGCCGACGTGTTCGTGAGTTCTAATGGTCGTTCCGCGTGTGTTTGCAACCGTGTACACGACCGTGTCCCCTGTGTCCCCTGTGTCCCCTGTGTCCCCTGTGTCCCCGGGAACCGAGATCATTTCGCTTCCCGCTTTGCAGCTGGATGCCTCTTTAAATTGATTACGGTCATTGCAAGGGCTAGGGCTGCCCGCTGATGCTCGGACACGGCGAGGAGCGGGCCCCGGCCTGACCTCAGGGCTCGCCACGTGCAGAGGGCGTCCGCTGTGGCTTCTCGTTACGGCCTGGACTGTGCTCAGCTCGTTTTTCTCTTCTTACGTTTTCTCAGTGGTTTTTGGTTTGTTTGTTCCTGATTTTGTTTTTGTTTTACCATGAAAAGATGTTGAAATTTGTTAAACGCTTTTCCTGCATCCGTGGAGCTGGTCCTGTGGCGTTGGCTCACCATCCTGCTAACGAGGTGTGTTACACGGATGAAGCGTGTTTGCAGGCTTTTGGGGGGCTTTCCTGGTCTGCACCTGTTCATGGTCCCGGGTTGTTGGGGTCACGTTACCTAGTATGAGGCGCAGGAGACAAACATCACTGCAGGGAGCATCTCGCCGGGCCGGGAGGCGCCCGGAGCATCTTGCCGGGCCGGGAGGCGCCCGGAGCATCTTGCCGGGCCGGGAGGCGCCCGGAGCATCTCGCTGGGCCGGGAGGCGCCCCTTACCCGGTGGCCGCGTTCGGCGGGTGCTGTTCGTGCTCTCGGTGTTACCTCGGAATTTGTAAACCAACTGGGGGGGGGGGGGGGACACGTGCTCCGCGTGCTCCCAGCCGTGATCTTTGCTGCGTTTTAAAGGCCTGTGCAGTCAGGAGACACGCTGTTTCGCAAAGTTAAAACAACGAGCGCTGAGACACACTCCGACGGCTCGTCGTTTGCCCCGGTCGGGACTCGGTCAGCGAGGCGGGGAGGCCGGCGTGTCCCAGCTCCATCTGCTCAGAGACGACGCAGCCGCCTCAGGAGACGGACGTGCCCGAAGGGAATGCTGTAAAACCAAGGAGCCTGCGGGGCAGACGTGCTGACAGTGGCTCTTCCCCCCGAGCTCCCCGGTCCCCCGAGGACCTCAGGGCGGCGGGGCCACCGCAGGAGCCCTGTCGTCACAGCTGCGTCGGGCCCGTGGCGCAGGCCGGCAGCAGTCGGCTCTGCTCTCCCAGAGAGCAGCTCACGGGGGCGAAGAGCCTTCCTTCCCAGCCGTGTCACAGGCCACGTGGAGGGAGAAAGGACCCTGTGCTTCGAGGGTGCCCCTCCCCCGCCTTCCCGCCAGGGCTCGGGAAGGGCCGTCTGGATGGTGCCCGTCAGGCGGGGACGGCGTGACAGCAGGGCGATGCTGGGGACGGCCGGCTGGTGAGCACTGCGCCCTGGGAAGGTTCTGCAGGGTCAGCGCAGCCCCCGGCCGCCCCGTCGGCGCGCTGCCTCGTGCTGCTCGGCCCCGGCCTGGGCGTCGGCTCCTCACCCGTCTCCGAGCTCGGCTGCCGGCGTGGGGCACCGGCGTGTCACAGACTGCTCCCTCGGACGCCCCGGCCGTGCTTTCTGACGTCGTCTCCAAAGCCAGCACCGCCCGACGCTGTGACCCGCCCCATCCCCGCACGGGTCACGCTCTTCTGCTCTCCTTTGGGAGAAATGGGGTCGTTTCAGACACGGCTTTGGCCCCCCGGCGGGGTCGGCCTCTGGCTGGTCCCGGCTGCGGCCCACGTGGGCCCCTTCCTGGTGCCGAGCCGGTGTCACCTTCAGGTGCTCTTCTGGGAAAAACGGGAATGTCCCTGCGCCCCGGCCCCCTGCACGCAGGCCCCCACGCTGCTGTACTGTGGACACCTGCCCAGCCGCCGCCCGTGCTCGGCCGGCCCCTAGGGGCCTTCCCCGGGTGACTCCAGCCTCGAGGGCCCCGTTCACCCCCATGAATTACTTCGCCTCCCACCGGCCCTTGGCTCCTGCGCAGCCTCCATCTGACTCCGGGGAGCACGTGGCCAGAGCGACGGGGCGGGCGGCTGGGAGGTGCCGCGGACTCCCCAGGGGCAGCAGGTGGCCGGGAGGCTGTGGAGTCCACGTTTCCGCACCCGGCTGGGGGCTTCGCGAGCGGGCGGGGGCCTCGCTTTGGGCTGGTGACGCGCTGTCCACCACAGCCTGGATTTATATTTGTCCATCTGTTGCCATCCACCTCGGTTTGTCCTTGTCAGCTGCCTGTACACGACAGCCACCTGCAGGGGACCGCGGCATAAAACCTCCCCGTGAGACTCCGCGTTATCGCCACGTGAGCGGAAATGCCTGGCAGATTCGGGCCACACGTGGCCATTGTGGCTTACGGTCAGGGTTGTAAGTTTTCGTGCTTCCGTGCCCTCACAAACGTTTTAGAGGAGAGTGGGACGGCCCGCTGGGCACAGCCTCCGCGGGGGCGGCCTGCCGTCTCCGGCTGCGTCTGTCTCAGCGCGCGTGCCCCCCGTGGCCGTCAGAACGGGGGGAAGCCACGGCCCCGCTGGAGGCCCCGTGGGGACGGCGTGGGGAAACCCTCGAAGCGCTCCTGCATGAGCCTCAGGAACAAACATCGCCGCACGTCAGCGCGCGGAGCTCCGAGCGGCCGCGGGCTCACAGGCCTGCTGTGCTGAACGCCCCAACTGGCTGAGCAGCTCCTGCAGGTGACGTCGTCGTAGTAAAGCCTGATGACGTGTGTGTTGCCGTGGAGACCACGCACTCGGGTCATCGCGCCTGACGTTTCCGTGATGCCCTCGGCGGCCCACCCGCCTCCGCGCGGGTCTGAGGGACTCGTTTCCCTTTTGCAGCCTTGATGCTTCTCGACTAGATGCTTCACGGGGTCCCCCAGACCCTCCCACCCAGAGCCTCCAAGTGCCCCTCCACACGTGGAAACCATCACGGCACACGATGTCGATGGGAATGATACAAACGGCGCAAAAATAGTAATAAAAACGAGTGTATTTCTAGGGATGAAAAACGTCTCATTAGAAGGAAAAGCAGCTCCCTGGACACGGAGCCGTGGCCGTTTCTGTCGGGGCTTTTGCTTTGGGACGACTGAGGGGCGCCTGCCCGTCCGCCAGGACCCTGGGGACGGGACCCCACCTTGCGGCTCCCGCGTCTCGCGCTGGGAAAGGACCCTTGCCGGCGCCGGTGCGTCAGGAGCACGGGGGGGCCTGCGGACACGAGGCCGACGCCCCACGTGCGGGCTTTACAGCCGGTGCGGAATGGAACTTGGTGTTGGCACGTGGCTTCCCGCCGACCATCCTAGGAAACCCGGAAGGCGGCCCGCGTGCGCTGGCCTTGGCCGTGGGCCCCGCGTGCCGGTGACGTGTGCGCTGTGACGACGTCCACGCGGTGACCCCCGCGAGCCATCCGAGGGGTCTGTGCTCGCGGGTCCAGCCGGGCCCGTGGGGAACGCTACGGGGAGCGTTCAGACCACAGAAAAGGCGTTTGTGGTAGCAGCGACTGGCCGCGGGGCCGCAGATGAGGTGTCCAGGCCCGTTCACCTGAACCGGCTTCGGGGCGCCGCACAGATGGCGATGGACGGAGGACTGACCCTGGGTGGCACCTGGAGCCTGTGGGACACTTGCTGACCGGGGCCACCGCAGTGCATTCAGGAATGCGGAGTAAATAATGTGCAGTTATTCTAGAAACAAAGTTACTAATGTGGAACTCCCCACTTGTGAGGGCGGGGAGACAGGAGTTTCTAGAGCAGGACGCAAGGAGCTGGCTCCTTGGCCGGAGCGGGCACGGCTCGTGCTTCGTAACGGGGCAGACGAACGCCGTGGACAGCAGCGGGGAGGCCCGGCACGGAGCCACGACGTGGAGCGGGAATTGGGCAGAAAACCCGCGGAACCGTCTTCTGTCCGGGTGACAGTCACTGCTTCTGCGTGCAGAAGGCGCACAACGAGGACACCTTGTGTCTGTCGTCCTCGCGTTTAGCAAGGGCGGCCTGGCAGGGCGGCGCGAGCCGGGGCCGTCCGGAAGGCCCCGGCCGTCAGCGCCTCCGGTGGCCACAGTCCGTGGCTGGGTGCGTCCGGACAGCCCCAGCGCGTGTGCCGGATGGTTGTCCACGTTGGGTCTTTTAGGAGAGAACGTAAGGACACCTTGGGCTTTGTTCGTACTGTGCACCTCCAGGAAGCCGGTTTCACAGGCTCCACGGACACGCTTGGCACCACCCGTGAGGGGAGTCGGAGAGGTGCCGTGGACGGCCACGCTGCATCTGGGGATCCCCCAGTCTGTCTGGGTGCACCCCGGCCATCCCTGCTACCCGACCGGATGGCGTCGTGAGCAGGGCCGATGCTCGTGCAGCCCACACCCGCAGTCACCCCACTGGGGTCGACGGCTCGTCCCGTGTCGGAGAACGGACATTTCCGCCACGGAAGCATCGGAACACCCGGGAGCTCACGCCTTCACCGCCGGACTTTAGCCTGTGCTGCTCACGTCCCCTTCCCGCCCGAGAATTCTGTCTAGTGGCCGGATGCATCTAGAATTTGCATCTGTGGTCTCCGTGTCCACGACAAGTCCCAGATGCACAAGCTGTGACGGTCCCAGGCTGAGCCCTGAGCAGTGTGGGGACAGCGTCTGTTAGCGAAGCCTTGACGAGAAGATGGGAACAGAAGGATGACCAGGAGACCCTTCCCATGCGTGCTGTTGGTGTCCTGTCCCCAACGACACGCTGTCCCTCCTAGACCCTCCCTCAGGAAGAGGGCGCGGGGGCGTCACGGACCTCCCCTTGGCCTCCCTGTCATTGCAGATCTCCCGCACGTCCCTGTCCTGCCGACTTCTCCTGTAGCTGCCTGCGTAGCCTTCACCTTCACAGCCGCCCAGGCTTTGCCCAGCGTGCCTGCCCGCGACGTCCCACCACTCTGATTCAGACGTGCTGGCCGCTCAAAGACCATTTCCCCTTTGGAACCGTCAGAGGAAATGACGTAACTATCCAGCGTGGATACGCGCCCCGTCCAAAGCGTGGTGTTTCCAGCCTTGTCACTGTCCCACTTCCTCTACCTGAGGGTGCACATGCACACTTGTGCACACATGACAACCTTCCTGCACACACGTGTGCACTTGTGCACATGTGACAACCTTCCTACATATACACGTACACGTGCACTTGTGCACACGTAACAACCTTCCTGCACGTACACATGCACTTGTGCACACGTGACAACCTTCCTGCACGTACACATGCACTTGTGCACACGTGACAACCTTCCTGCACACACGTGTGCACTTGTGCACATGTGACAACCTTCCTGCACGCACGCGTGTACTTGTGCACACGTGACAACCTTCCTGCATGCATGCGTGCACTTGTGCACACGTGACAACCTTCCTGCACGTATACGTGCACTTGTGCACACGTGACAACCTTCCTGCACGTACACGTGCACTTGTGCACACATGACAACCTTCCTGCATGTACACTTACACTTGCACTTGTGCACACGTAACCTTCCTGCACGTACACATGCACTTGTGCACACGTGACAACCTTCCTGCACACACGTGTGCACTTGTGCACATGTGACAACCTTCCTGCACGCACGCGTGCACTTGTGCACACGTGACAACCTTCCTGCATGCACGCGTGCACTTGTGCACACGTGACAACCTTCCTGCACGTATACGTGCACTTGTGCACACGTGACAACCTTCCTGCACGTACACGTGCACTTGTGCACACATGACAACCTTCCTGCACGTATACGTGCACTTGTGCACACGTGACAACCTTCCTGCATGTACACGTACACTTGCACTTGTGCACACGTGACAACCTTCCTGCACGTACACGTGCACTTGTGCACACGTGACAACCTTCCTGCACGTACACGTATACGTGCACTTGTGCACACGTGACAACCTTCCTGCACGTACATGTATACGTGCACTTGTGCACACGTGACAACCTTCCTGCACGTACACGCACACGTGCACTTGTGCACACGTGACAACCTTCCTGCACGTACACGTACACGTGCACTTGTGCACACGTGACAACCTTCCTGCACGTACACGTACACGTGCACTTGTGCACATGTGACAACCTTCCTGCACGTACACGTGCACTTGTGCACACGTGACAACCTTCCTGCATGTACACTTACACTTGCACTTGTGCACACGTAACCTTCCTGCACGTACACATGCACTTGTGCACACGTGACAACCTTCCTGCACACACGTGTGCACTTGTGCACATGTGACAACCTTCCTGCACGCACACGTGCACTTGTGCACACGTGACAACCTTCCTGCACGTACGCGTGCACTTGTGCACACACGGTCTCTCCAGCGCACTTCTGAGAGCTACGTCTCTCTCTTGATTTTCCCATGCCTCTGTCTTTGCTGGCTGTGGTTTCTGGCGTCTCCACTTCCTTCATCTTTCAAAGTGACGTTCAGGCTTTTGATGGAATTGTTTTCCGAACAGCCTTGGATTTCCTTGGATTTACGTTCCTGCCTTTCCTGGCTCTGTAGCCTGTAACTGCCATTAAGAAGAGGTTTCCGGCACAGAACGTCATCCCCGCTGGCAGCAGACGTGACAGCATTGTAGGGTCCCCCACCAGGTCATTTTCTCCCACGCGGAACTCTGCTGTCCTGTAACTCGCCGTCAGCAGCACTCGGGGGTGGCGGAAACCTTCGTGTCCGTCCGGAAAGCCTCTCGGAGGGGCGCGGGGGAGGCCGGGGCGCGGCCCCACTTTCCCGTCTCACTAACTTCGGATTTGCTTCCGGCTCTGGCCTCCCTGTCCCTGTAGAAACCCGACGGGTTCTGCTTGGTTTCGGGAAGCCAGTCCGTAGCGGCTCCCGTAGGGCATTACGCGGCGCAGAGCGCTGTGGCCTGACGTGGGTCCGAGGAACGACAGGGGTCTTCGCCGGCTCCGTCGCTCTCCAAAGGCCCAAAAGGAGTTACGGCCGTCGGCGTGGGAGCCGCCGATGAATGCGGCAGACCCGGTCCCCCACGTCCGGGCCTTGTCTGTGGTGGTTGGCCGGCGTCTCCTGACGGTCCGCCGAGGGCGTCACGCGGGGCCTGGCCACACGAGGACAGTCACCAAGGGAGCACGGCTTCCGGCCAGGGCTCCGTGCGCGCTCGCGGCGGGGAGGTGGCGCGGGGCGTGGAGGCTCCGGCTCCTGCGTGGGGACCGGGTTCCCTCGGCAGGTGGCTCTCTCCTTGCTGTCGTGCGAGCTAGAGCGTGAGCCCGCGGACTGATCCTGGACGTGCTGACTGTGTCTCCCCACCCACCGAGCTGCGGGTACGGAGATGGGGACCACTCGACTCCGACGGGGGAGTGCTGCGCGGGTAGCGTGCCCCCCTCATCTCTGGACCTTGGGCTCGTCATTAAAGCATGACACACGCTAAAACTCGTCCCTGTCTCCTAGTCACTCCAGGGCGCCCGGCCCTGGCGTCGAGTCCGTATTGTCACCACCACACGCTTTTAAAGTCCCCACCGTTCTAATCTGCCCGGGACTCCATTCGCAGCAGGAGCCGCCCACGTGCCACGTGCCCTCTGACAACGGAAAACGCATTAACGTGACACGTCACAGCACGTGGCTCTTCGGTTGGTTAAGTCTGTGGGTCACTCTGTGTCGTGCTTGTTTCTCCTGCTTCCACGACGCGGGGCTCTCTTCAGCGATGGCGCGTTGTAGTTCCTCCCCGAGGGGGGACACAGAAGCCCCCCGTGTACTTACGACAGCCGCGTTGGTCCTCACGTGCTCAAACCTCAGGCGCCTTCGCAGCTCCCTCCGGTAGATGCCGCGCACCTGTGCAGGGGCGGCTCCGCCCGTGTCTCCCGCCCGTCAGTTCGGATGCCTTCTGCCCTTCCGGTGTCACCTCGTCCCCATCGGCAAAACGTCTCCCTTTGAGGACTTTTTTCATGGAAGAAACAAAAGAACAAAAGTCACTCAGGGAGATCGGGCGACGGGGGCGGGCGGGGCGCGGGGTCGCGCCGATTTGGGTCCAGAACTGCCGTACACGCAGCGCGGGGCGGGCAGGGCCATCGTCCCGGTGACGACCCTGTCGTCTGTGCGCCACCACGCGGGACGCGACCTTCTCAAAACTCCCGGATAAAAGTTAGGTTGACGGTTTGAGGCAGGAGAACACACTCCGATGCGCGATCCCTCCCACCCCCTCGCCCCCGTGCCTGTCGCTTCGTCTCCGGAGCCCGTTTCGTCCTACAAGTAACAGGCAGCGGTGGCTTCGTCGGAGCAGCTGAGCCCCAGGTGCGTTTAAATAAAGTCATCGCGTGGAAGGACTGACAGCTGGCGTGCACGTGGGTGGCGACCGGCCCGAGTGGAAACGTCAGAGCGCGTCCTGCTGCGGCAGGCGTTAGACGTGTGTTCAGATTCCCGGCCGCCGCTGCTTTTCAAAGGCCAAGGCCAAGTCGCGCCCCGTGACCGCAGCCGTCCCCGGGACTGCGATGGCCGGCAGAACAGCACAAATGACACCGAGTCCCTAAGTGCCGGACGGCCTCCCGGTCCCTGAAACATGGGCTTTGGGGCCCCCGTGACCGGTACCGACTCCCCGGCAACAGTCCCTGAACGTGGGCAGAAGTGAGACCGTCTACCTCACCCCAAAATGACGGTTCGAGTTAATAGGTGAGACGCCCGTTACGACGTGAGACACGGCGGAAGGAGCGTGGTGGCGGGAGCTGGGGGGCGCACCCTGCCCGCCAGCGTCTCCGGGCGCCCATGACGAGGGGTGTCGGCCCCCGGCAGGAGCGGCCGCTCACACTCACGGCCTGGGCCGTCACGTGGCTGTGCTTCTGCTCGTGTTTTCGTCTCTGAGTTGCTCTGCAATGATGAGGGAATTTTGTTGTTTTTGAAATTGCAAAGGAAATGCATGAATTATAAAGAAAACGGAAGGGAAGTCAGCGGAGACGAGCCACCGGTCTCCCGTGAAACTCACAGAAGCTTTGACGGCTGGCAGTGCTGTTGTCCATCTGCCACCAAATGTATTTACAGGTTTGCATGTGCGTGGCCGCTCAGCGACGCGCTGGCACTTGCAGGGCATGGAAATGTGGGTCAGGGACAGACCCCAGCTGCCACTTCCCAGCACAGTGAAAACCGTCATTTGTTGATGCGAGCCGGAAAAAAAAGACAGACGGTGAAGCACAGGTTTTCGGGGTCATCCTGTTCTCCTCCTGCTGAGATGGACTCCAGTTGTCACGTGTCCTCTGTGCAGCTCCCGGGTGGCACTGGGTTAGACACGGCGACTCCCGCTGCTGCGTCTGCATTCGGGACGTTTGCACCGAGGGCGCGGGGACCGTCGCGGGAACCCCGTGTGCATTTGTGCCTCTACAGGGCACGCCCGTGTCGGGCACGGTGTCAGCTGGTCCTCGGGGCTGACTCCATGGTTCTCATGAAAGAGCCATGAGGCCGGCAGGGCCCCCGGGGCAGCTGCCAGGGCCTGGGGCCGGCGAGGGCCGGTGGGGCCCAGATGGTGTCCTGCCTCTCCAGTCGGGCCCGGCCTCTGCCTATGAGCTTGGAGCTCAGCGCCTGCCACTCCCTGGCACTGCCCCCTGCTTCCTGTCCTGGGACGGCAAGGGGCCTGGCCCCGCTTTACTCGTATCACCACGTCGGGATTGTAACGCTGAGCCCGTGAGACAGCCGGAGAGGGCGGCCCTCGCTCGCTGGACGACGCTCCGCGCAGAGGTCCCCGCGAGCCAGCCTGGCCCCGGTCGCCAGGAGGCCGGAGTCCACAGCAGAAGATGCTCAGGTGCCGGCGAAGGGACGCGGGGCCTACACGGCGCCCGCAAGTCCACAGACCGAGGGTCGCTGCGGGGGCTGGCGTCCGGCAAGCCAGCGCGGACCCGAGTTTCTCTGCTGCTTTTGGAACGTTCCCCTTCGCCTCAGAGCAGCCTGTCCTGCCGGCTCAGCCCAGCGCGCACCTTCTGGAACACTCTGTCCGTGTCCGCAGCCTTCGGAGCCTCTCTGCGTCTTGTCCTCCGTGCTGCCCGCCCACAGAGCCTCTCTGTCCTCCGTGCTGCCCGCCCGTGGGAACTAGGTTGCTGGCTGCTGTGCGTGCAGAGACGGCGCTCCTACCCCGAGGGCGAGGACCCGACACCTCTTTGTTAGGGGGGAGGCTTAGCCCTTAGATCGCACCCGTCCTTTTAAACGAGAAGCCCTGAGCCCTGTGAGCCCTGAGCCCCGTGAGCTCCATGAGCCCCGAGACCTGTGAGCCCCGTGAGCTCCATGAGCCCCGAGACCTGTGAGCCCCGTGAGCTCCATGAGCCCCGAGCCCCGTGAGCCCTGAGCCCCATGAGCACCGTGAG
>PVJL010015869.1:0-22737 GCA_004026885.1 Lyroderma lyra
CGCCACCCACTTCCTTCCACATGACCCCACCCACTTCCTCCCACGTGACCCACCCGCTTCCTCCCACGTGACCCCACTTCCTCCCACATGACTCTACTTCCTCCCCACTTCCTCCCACGTGACTCCACCTACTTCCTTCCACTGACTCCACTTCCTCCCACGTGACTCCACCTACTTCTGTCATTGACCCCACCCACTTAGCCCCACAGGACTCCACCCACCCCCTCCTCCTCCACCCACCATTCTCAGCCTCTACTTGGTTGCTCCCCAGTTCCTCTGTACCTCCCCTGCCCCCCACATCCATACTCCGCAAAGCTGCTGAAGTGACTTTTTAAGCAGCCGTGGCCTCGCAGGCTCACACCACCACCTTGTTTTGCTTTCAGAATAAAATCCAGTCTGCCTATCGGGCCTTCAAGGCCTGGAAAGTTCTGGTTCCGCAGGTCTCCCTCTTCTCACAGTTTCTAGGCTCCAGCCTGTTCTTAGAACAATCCAGACTCTTCTTCTCTCTTCACAGCTGTTTCTTCTACTTAAATGCACACCGAATACGCCCTCCCCCAAATTTTCGTGCAACTGTGCCCTTGTCATCCTTCAAATCTTAGCGCAAAGTCACCACCTGAGAAAGCCCTCGTGGACCCCGGTCTTTGACAGCATCGTGGGACTTTGTTGTGCGCTTGTCCCTTGCCCGCTTCCCGCTCTGGCGTGTGAGCCCCGAGAAAGCAGACACCTATTTCCTTCCCCACGGCATTCCCCGCGCCTGGAACTCTGCTGGGACGTACCAGTAAGTACCATGGACCAAACGAAATTCCACACCAGACAGCACCTCTCTCGGAGCTACCTGATTTCACAGTCACCTCGAAAGGGAGAGGTGACAGTGTTGTCTCCAGACCCAACTTAGACTCTGTATTCGTTTCCCGTGATCGCTCTGACGAATCACCACAGATCGAGCGGCTCCAAGCAACGCAAATTCGTTCCCGGGCGGCTCTGGAGGCCAGAAATCAGACTCCAATGTCACAGGGCTAAATAAAGCCAAGATGTCATCGGGGTCGGCCCCTGGGCCTCTGCTACGTCCCGGAGGCTGCCCGCATCCTCGGCCCAGGCCGCCTTCCTCGTCGCCCTGACCTCCTCTCCGCGCCCCCGCATCTCCCACTGCCTCTGGCTCGGAGTCCTCCCGCGTCTCCGCCATCGCGTCAGGCCTGCCTGCATCACCTCCTCGCCCCGACATGAAGTTCGTCCTGACTTGCATCTTAGCCACCAAGTCCCTTGGGCTGTGTAACATTCACAGGTCCTGGGGATCATGGAAAGGTTTGGGGGTCACTACTCAGCTGCTTGCAGGCTCGTGCTGCTCGCTTGTGACACGCACTGCAGCCAGCTGGTAATGGACCTCCTCTTGGGAAAGGCAGGGAGCAAGGTCTCCCCAAAGCTGCGGGCCTCTCCACCTTCTACCTGTCACGGAAGGCACATGCTTGGGCTCTCTCAGGCCTCGAGGGCCAGCTCCCACCCCACCCCCCACTCCAAGGTGGCCTAGTCACGTCCAGAGGAAGCAGGAAACAGCCTGGGGGCCCTGGACCTCACCTGACCCAGGCGTCCCCACAGAGGCAGGTGTTAGTATTCAGGACACGGTGCAAGGCTCACCTGCCTCAGCTTTAAGGCCAGGTGGGTTCTGGGGGAAGGAGGGGTCCCTGGAGGCTGCTGGGGCTAAATCACGTGGAACTGAGTCCCTGACTGGCCACGAGCCTGGGAATGTGTGTGCTACCTACAGGTCCCCCAGACGTAACGGGGGCACCGGGCCCGCCCCCACCTCTAAATGAGACGATAGAAAAGGTCCTGGAGAAGTAACTGCAGGGGCTCTTTGCTCAGTTCAAGGGCACACACATTGGATTGACTCTTAGGTTGGGTGGCCTTCTGCAAAGAAGGGGGTCAGGAGACACGAGGCAGAGCCCAGACTTTTGTCACTTTCTGTCCCTGTGCCTGTGCATCAGCAAAGCGCCATTAGCACTGAATTCCGTGGACAGAATCGGTACAATGGCTTCCTTGCATCGTCTCCTTGAACCACTGCACCAACTCTAGGAAATGTGTATTCTCACTTCTCAGCCCCTGAAAATGACCCCAAGAAGGTTAAGAACGGAGCCTGCTGGCAGACGACAAATAGCTGATGGATTCAGATGGGCTGAGTCCAAAGTCGATTCATTCACAAAATTAACCCCCCGCCCAGGGGACCTACCCGCTCGGGATCGCGGATTTCCCATTTCGTAGAGCGGGCCTGGTCTCATGATGGCTGAGTGACTTTCTGCCTCTGACCTTCAGCCATTTGCAGCTCCTCCCCTGCTCCCGTCTCGGCCCTCAAGGAGCTGGCTGAGCCCGTGAAGTTGGGGATACTTCAGGAGGGTGCCATCTCTAGGACAGGGAACCCAAGTGGGCATAGGTACAGGTCCCACTGGGGACATTGAATACCCTTTTTCTCCTGGCTTCAGATGCTGGCCCCTGCCCGGCTCCTTGGGTCCACCTTGTCCTTGTCGATGCCCAAGAAAGAGCTCAGAATGTTGGCACCACATTCCCAGTTAATTTCTAACTAAGGAATCTCTGGGTACAGAACAGCGGCCTTGTATTTGTGGGCACAGGTGTGACCCCCAGTGCCAATCATTTGGGATCTCTGCCTATTAGGAGAAAGAACAGCCTCACAGCCTAGAAAATGAAAACACTGTGCCCAAAGGGCAAAATACCTGACCCCTCGGAACACACCCCCAAGAAACAGAGCAAGACAATAAAAGGCGGCCAGAGTTCCAGGTGGGGCAGACGCATACACGGGGGGCCCCCACGTGTGAACGGATCGGTTCCACCTCCCTGGCTTCAGGTAAGGCTACCTGCAGCTCTCTTTTCTCCTAGTCACTTCTCCGCCACCCAGTCTGAGGAAGGGGGAGAGGCAAGGAAGAGACTGGACACTTGGGTCACACCTAGATCGAACCATGAGTCTACGATTGGCGTCATGATCGTTGGTAAGTCAGTCTCTCTCTCTGGTCTCACTAACAATGGCCACTATTTTTTCACGCATTCAACAAATATTAATTAAGTGTCTACTATGGACCATGCCCTGGGGATACAGCAGTGAACAAGAGCGTTTGTGGTGTGCCAGGCCCTGCTCTGCACATGTCATTCTGGTTAATCCCCGGGTTATTACCTACCCGAGTGTTTTTCAAACGATTGGCCAAACCATTTAGTGGGTCACGAAATCATTGGTGGATTACATCTAGAATTTTCTTTTAATCAAATACAATAGACTATGCTGGCCCCCAATGCACACGGTAATGATAAGAATGGTTTTTATAAAACTCCTATTTCATGTGTGTGTGTGGGGGTGTGTGTGTGCAAACACACGCATGTGCACAAAGGCTTGGAAAACACCGTTCGAGAACACGAGTTCCTTTGCAGATGTCTTCACACTGAGCCTGGCACATTGCCGGCACTCGGTCTGTAGAAGCAACAACAGTCCCTATTTCGTAGACGAGGAAACTGAGTCTTAGTGAATTGGAGTCCCTTGCCCGGTGTCACAGTTAGTGACTGGAAAAACAGGGATGTAAATCCTGGTGGCAGGTTCCAGGTCGCACACATAGCCACCGTGCTCCCAATTTTGGGAGTACCCACCTAGGATCCTTTCACCAATTGGGTGAAATAGCAAGTGACCACTCGGGAAGCATTCAAACGCACCGTGACAGTTAACCACTTCTCAGACTGCTTCTCGGTAGCCACGGCTTTACAATATGCGAGTGGCACGAAGTCAGGCACTCTGTCCTGGTCATTGTCTTTCTTGGTGTGTAGCTCCCTCTTTGGCACATAGTAGTGACTCAATCAATGTTTGTTGAATGAATAATGGATCTGGGCACGCAAGTTTCCAGGAGTCTGCTGTTGGAACTCGAAGCTGCCTCTGATAAGGTGGGGAGTCCCGGACACCAGCTCATCTTGCTGCTTCCCGAGCCCCACGAGAGACTCGGTCACTGCATGGAGACTGGGCAAGCTGAGGCTGGTGTGCGGGTGGGACAAGGGTGGGTGCACAGACGGGAGAACCCCACCAAAGCAAGGGCTGCGGCACTGCAGGATTTTGGCAGTTCAGGTACGTGGCGTCTCCAGGAGGCGTGCAGGAGTGAGAGCGTGCATTTATCCTGCCCGTCTCTGTCCACAGGACTCCAGGCATCAGGGCAGCAACGCCCAAGGGGCCAACTGGTGCTTACCTTTGGGCAGGTCTCCCTTGAACCTGTGAAGAGCAGAAAGGATGGGACGGCTTTTCGCTCTGGCCTCAGTGCCAGTGGTAGTGGTGGCGGTGACCTCCTGGGTCACCATAGCTGCAGTTACCTACACCTCAGAAGAAGGTAAGTGGTGATGGCGTAGGTGCGCACGTGCGCCTGCGCATGCATGTGTGTGCGTGCGTGCGTATGTGTGCATATGTGCGCATGTGTGCGTGCGTGCGTGTGTGTACATGTGTGTGTGCGTGTGTGCGTGTGTACGTGTGCGTACGTGCATGTACGTGTGTGTGCGTGCGTGCGTCTGTGTGTGCATGCGTGTGTGTGCATGCGTGTGTGTGTACGTGTGTGAGTGTGTGTGCGTGTGTGTGTGTGTGCAGCATGTGCATGCGTGTGTATGTGTGTGCGCGCATGTGTGTACATGTGTATGTGTGCATGTGTGCGTGTGTGTGCGTGTACATGTGTGTGTGCATGCGTGCGTCTGTGTGTGCATGTGTGTGTGCATGTGCAGCATGTGCATGCGTGTGTGTGCATGCGCGCGCATGTGTGTACATGTGTGCGTGTGTGTGCGTGCGTACATGTGCGTGCGTGCGTGTACATGTGTGTGTATGTGCGTGCGTCTGTGTGTGCATGTGTGTGTGTGTACGTGTGTGAGTGTGTGTGCGCGCATGTGTGTACGTTTGTGTGCGTGCGTGTGTGTGTGTGCGTGCGTGCGGACATGTGTGTGCGTGTGCGTGCGCGTTTGTGTGCGTGCATGCGCACGTGTGTGCGTGCAACTGCCACCCTGAGCAGAGCAAGTCTCGCTCCCTCTGCCATGGTTCTTGGGATTTGCACAGCCTTTATTCTAAATCATTTCTTACACTTAATGTACACGGGACGCACGCGGGCACAGTGGGGACTGAGTCTGCATTCTGACAAGCTCCCTGGTGGTGGTGATATATGGTCCTTGGACCACCCCTCGAGACGCAAGAGTCTGGAACACCACGGAGCCCCCTGGCACTTAACTGGAAGGCCAGGAACATACTGACCCCCCCGCCCCCGGGATGTTTAAGCACGCCCAGGTGGCTCCCGTATATCCCGCCTTTGACCCCTAAGAGGTCGTTCTATCGGGTTGGCCGTGGCCCCGTGTTTGGCTTCTCCCTGGGGAAGGGAGCCGCCCCCGCCCCCCGCCCCGAGCTGGAGTCCTCTGGGCACAGTAAGGAGCCCTGCGGTGTGGTGACTGAGAGCTCACGCTCTGTGCTCCCGCCACCTGGGTTTGTGTCCTGGAGCTGCTGCTTACGAACAAGCGTCTGAAACCTCTGACCCTCAGTCTCCTCACTTGGAAAATAAGCCGAAGTGTGAAGGGGAAGCTCAGAACCGCGGGGAGAGGGCAGCGCACGCACACCCCCGTGTCTGGCAGAGAGCAGCTGCTTACTACACGACGGCACTGCCACTGCCATTCGGGAGAGTTTGCAGAGAGGAGGTGACACTGAGCGGGGTCTTCTCGAAGGTTTACCAGGAGGGGAAGGAAATGGGGATAAAAAGCATAAAATGGGCAAAGGTGGGCCAAGGGCCGACAGGGTCCCCGATGCCCTACCGAAGTTTCCAGACCTCTGCATTGTTCCTCTGGACGTGGGAGGGCGGGTCATTGAAGACACAGCTTGAAGGCAGCGCCGAGGACACGTGAATGTGTGGGGAAAGCGCAGGCTTGGGGGGTTGTTTGTTTTGGGGGGTATCAGCTTGAGACTATGTCTTAAACAACCTGGCTTCCTTACAGAACATGGGAGGCATCTCTGGGTGACTTTCGGCCCAGCTGCCCCCACTCTGAGGCTGGGCTCTTCTGTCAGCAGGAAGTTGCTCTGAATGTCACAGCAATGCCACCTGCATGGTGCACGGGGCTGCCACCACGTGCTCCTGCCAGGAGGGCTTCACAGGTGACGGCCTTGAGTGCGTGGACCTGGACGAATGTGCCACCCCGGGAGCCCACAACTGCTCGGCCGACAGCAGCTGCGTGAACTTGCCGGGCTCCTACACATGCGTGTGTGCCCAGGGGTTCCGCCTGACGCCGGGGCTCGGCTGCACCGACGTGGACGAGTGTGCGGACCCGGGTCTCAGCGGCTGCCACGCCCTGGCCACCTGCATCAATGGCCACGGCAACTACTCGTGCGTGTGCCCCGCCGGCTACTGGGGGGACGGGCGGTTCTGCAAGTGCTCCCCGGGCTCCTGCGGCCCCGGGCTGGACTGCTTGCCCCAGGGTGAGGAGCTCGTGTGCGCCGACCCGTGCCAGCAGCACCACACCCTGGACCAGTACTGGCGCAGCACCCAGCACACGGAGGGCCACTCATGCGACACGAACCTGAGCGGCTGGTACCGCTTCGTGGGGCAGGGCGGCACGCGCCTGGCCGAGACCTGCGTGCCGGTCCTGCGCTGCAACACGGGCGCGCCCATGTGGCTCAACGGCTCGCACCCGTCCAGCGAGGACGGCATCGTGAGCGGCACGACCTGCGCGCACTGGAGCGGCGACTGCTGCCTGTGGGGCGCGCCCGTCCAGGTGAAGGCCTGTGCGGGCGGCTACTACGTCTACAACCTGACGGCGCCCCCCGAGTGCCATCTGGGCTACTGCACAGGTGAGCGGGCGCCTCCCCCCACACCGGGCGGGTATCATGGGCGACGGGGGTGCATGCCCACTGACTGCATGCCCGCAACCCTGCAGACCCCAGCTCCGTGGACGGGACATGCGACGAGTGCAGCGTAGAAGAGGACTGCGTGTCGGATAATGGCAGATGGCTCTGCAAGTGCACAGAGGACGACAAGGCCACCGGTGAGACCCCTGTGCATTACAACCAGCAAGAGGCTCTGTAGGTTCCCAGTGTCCCTTTAGTTGAGTTTGGGGACCTCCTTACTCCCAGCTTTATTTCCAAGGCTCTGGCACCGCAGTAGGTGCACGGGTGGCTGCCACCTGCTGGCCAAAGGCACAGGAGCACAGGAGTGGCCACTGGTCTGCCGTTTCTTACTCCTCAGCTGAGGACCGTGAGCAGGACCCTGGCCTTCTCCAAGCCTCAGTTTCCCCTCCTGTACAGCGATTGAAGCCAGCTAGTTTACTTCCCAACCTTCAGTCACGATCTTGGTCCCGCGTCCGTGCCAGTTTCCCAATTTTGCGTTACGCAAGGACTCTCTACACTATGATTTTTTGGTTAACGTGTTTTTCTTCAAATGGATTGCCTCTTGCTTCTTTTAAGTAAACTTGGGACGCGGATGGTTGTCACGGCGTTTGTCTGTGACTTCCGATGGAGAGGAGCGGTGCAAATAAACAATGAAAGGAAGTGATTACACTGCAGCAGCTAGGTCAGACTTCCATGAAAAGAATTAAACCAATCCAGCCGGTGTCACTGCACGCCGCAAACACGGAGCCTGAGCTCTGAGCTCTGCTCTTAGCGGGGCAATGCACAAGTGTGCACAAGTGTGCACAAGTGTGCAGCACCGGGAGCTCAGCGGCTAGTGAGCCACGCCTGTCTCCTCCGTGTAGAAAGGATGGAAAGGAATTCCAACCGACTTGCAAGCTTTCTTTTTTTTTTAATTGGAATTCAGTGTTATTTAATGGTGGGGGACCGCGAGGGACCCCCCAAATCACCCTGTTTTTCATATGCAACCCACTTAGGGTGAGATGGATGTAATGGTTGGCCACTTGGATCCAATCAGTGATGCTCAGAATCCAACCTCGTGTCTCCATTACTCTGAAGGGGAGACCACGGTGACATCAGACCAAGGCTACTCTGAGCAACCCCAGCTGGTGGGCAGCCTGGCCGGCCAGCCCTAGGCCCTGGGGACGTGCTGGACCTCTGCACTGTGGTCACAGATCCCCCATCCCGCCTTCCCTGCCAGTTTCAGATCTCTCCCTCCTGGACTACAGGCTGGAGTGTGGGGCTAATGACATCAAAGTGTCCCTGAGCAAGTGCCAGCTGGAAGGCCTGCACTTTGAGAAAGTCCTCATGTACCTGCACGACAGCCAGTGTTCGGGCTTCCTTGAGAGGGGTGACCGGGTCTGGATGTCTGTGGTGACCCCAGCCAGGGACGGCCCCTGTGGGACAGTGATGACGGTATGTCCTGTCGTGCTTCGCGCCCAGCTCTACCACTGACTAGCCATATGAGCGTTACTTAGCCCAGCTGTGCCTCAGTTTCCTCAGCTGTAAAACGGAGTAGTGACAGTCCCTACTCCGTAGGGTTGTTCAGAGGGTGAAATGGCTTCACCGGTGTGAAGTGATGGGCACATAGTAAGTGCTCAATCAAAGTTAGCTTCCGAACGAGAGGGCGCTCCATGGCGACAGCTCCCCATTCTACAGATGGGGCGAGGAGGGCCCAGACAAGGCAGCGATTGTTCTGGGCCAGTCGGTACTGGGCTCAGAAGCAGGTCCTGGGAGGACCTGGGCCTGCAGAAGCCTCTGAAGCAGGGACCCCATGTTCAGCGTGTGAGGGGAGCAATGCCCCTCCCACTTCCCATCCCCACCAGCAAGGAGAGAAGACAAAGAAACGCCCGTATTTTGCCGGGTAGAACACGCACCCAGTTTTTGACCCAAACTTTCAGGGGGAAAAAAAATCTTTCCTTTTAATTTTTTTAATTCAAATTTTTACTAGTTTATATTTAGGTACTTATTTTTATATTATAAAGAAATTTTAGCATTTACATTTGAACAGTATGGTACAAAAGTATTTATGTAATAAATCATTACCACACACACAAGAGCAGACACAAGATATACGACATTTTATGTATAAACTATCTTTTATGTTAAAACCGATGATCATATTTCAGGGTATTATTTTGCAGATGGAGATTGGTGCTGATTCCTAGAGTTATACTTTTAGTTCATGAGCAGAACTGAAAGAATTAAAGACACTTACGAGTATGCAGATAGGGAGTTAGCGCTACCCACGTGGAACCCGCGTCCTTCTCGCTCCCTCACCACCGTGGGCCGGAAGGGGCACCTACACCGGCACGAGGCGGTGATGAGACCCAGCGCGACGTGTCGGGTGTCAGAGGAAGCCGGGGGTGAGGGCAGAGCCCGGGCTCACCGGCCCCGCAGCCACGCAGTTTCTGCGAACCTCTGTCTCATCAGGAGGCAGGGAGCCGGTGGCCCGGCCTCTCGGGGTCACTGCCTGGCCTGTGGCAGTGACAGCAGGGGGAGAGCTTAACTCGGGGCCTCGCACGCGGCGTGCGCTCACGGAAGGTTGCTGCGGCAACTTGTGTGGATGAAACTGGGAGGGCGGCTCCCAGGCGGCCGGAGGAGACCCCCTGGGGTTGGAGCCCTCCCCGGCTTCTCACGCCCCGTCCCCCGCCCCCGCCCCAACGCAGAAGAACGAGACGCACGCCACGTACAGCAACACGCTCTACCTGGCAGATGACATCATCATCCGTGACGTCAACAACAAGATCAACTTCGGGTGCTCCTACCCGCTGGACATGAAAGTCAGCCTGATGACCTCCCTGCAGCCCATGGTCAGGTGCGGCCGGGAGGGGCCCCGGGGCCCCTGCTAGCTCCGCCCCACAATCTCCCCCGCCCCCCCGGCCCTCGGCTTCCCTGTCAGCTGCCTCCCACCAGAGCTGGGGGCGGGGCCGGGGGGCAGTCTTGCCCAGGGGAGGGTCCCAGCTTGGAGTCCAGGGTCAGTCGCATGCCCAGCAGATGGCTTTGGGACACTGACAGCCCCGCCCGGGAGGCCTCCCACCTGCAATGCGGTACCGCCTTTGTCGGCGCTCGGGAGCCCCGCAGGTGTGGCTCTCCGCTAACCTGAACCAGTGCCGGTTGCTTGGACCCCGGTCACCGGAGCGTCTCCTGTACTGGGGTCGCTGGGTTATCAGGGGGGCAGGGGGGTCGGACTGCAGGGAAGGAGGGAGGGCCGTCAGCCCCACCTGCTGGGAACCAAAGAAGTTCCACCCATCCCGAGGGCCACAGGACATTTTATTGTTTAAAAACATCAAAGGTTTCTGTCGCTGAACAAAATGCAACATCCCTGAGGGGATGAATCCTCATGCGGGGACAAAGCCTTGTGACAGTAACAAGCATCTCCTGGGAGCGGACCACGTGTCAAACGTGGTGCTCAATGCCCCGCAGGCCATGCCACTGAGCCTCAGAGCACCTAGGAACACATCTGTGTGCAAGTCTCTCTGCATGAGCTGGACATCTGGCCCCGAGTCCAAACCGATAACCCCGCGTCACCCGTCAGAGGACCTTGCACGTCACCGGGCGTGTCTCACGCCCCCCCGGCTCCAGGGGCCTTTGTGGGATCATCCCGTGAAGTTTATCTCCGTTAACGGCCGTTCTCAGTGGGGTTAAAAATACGCCCTTTGAGGCCCCCCAGCTTTCTGTTGTAGGTCGGCTGACCAGGCTACCCTTTTAAACGGGGCAGAAAACAACGGTGCTGTCCCATTTCAAATGGCACGTCGGGTCAGCCTGGTCTCACTGGGCTAAATCCTAGGTGTCGGGAGGCTGACCCTCCCTTTGAACTGTCCCAGGTTGAGACCCAAGAAGGAACGTCGATGATTCCCTTGAGAATTTGTTTGCTGTGCCAAGTGAGGGCCACCAAGTGAGGGGTGGACACGTTCCCCCAAATGCGGTCCAGGGACCCGCAGCACCCGTCTCCCCTTGTCCCAAATGCAGAACCTTGAGCCCCACCCCAGACCCGCTGACTCAGAGCCTGCACCCCGACAGGATCCCGAGCTGACCCGTGTGCGCACACCGCAGCTCACAACGCCACGGGGGGTGGGCTCCGGCGTGACTGCTGGCCAAACGCGCCAATAGCTGCCCAGGACCCAGAGCAGAGCGGGTGGCCCGCCTGCCACTGCTCTCAGCCCCGCCTCCGCCCCCGGCCCTCTCCCCCTGCAGCGTCCTGAGCCTCAGCATGGGCGGCACCGGCTCGTTCACGGTGCAGATGGCGCTCTTCCAGAGCCCCGCCTACACGCAGCCGTACCAGGGCTCCTCCGTGACCCTGTCCACGGAGGCCTTCCTCTACGTGGGCACCATCCTGGATGGGGGTGACCTGTCCCGCTTTGCGCTGCTGATGACCAACTGCTACGCTACGCCCAGTGGCAGCGCCACGGACCCCTTGAAGTACTTCATCATCCGGGACAGGTAGGGCCCAGGGGGTCTCTGGACTTGGATGGGGGGGGGGATGCACGTTTATGTTCGCTGCGGGCGGGCAGCGAACCGCGGGAGGAGGAGCAGGACGCGCGGCCACGCTCGCACGCGACGCGTTTGCCCCGTAGTGTGCGAATTCTACCAGCTCATTCCTCGGCGTGCCGTGGCGTGCGCGTGCTTGGGAACGCGGCCATCCACGTATCACAGCCACGGAACACGCGGCGCACGCATGGGACGTCGGCGGCGTTCTGAGAACCGTGTTGCGAGTCCCTTGGCCCCTGCACAAGGGCAGGCGCGTCACTGCGCGCATTTAAACCAGCATTTCCGAGGCAGGACACGCGCGGAAGGTGCGTGCAGAAGGCAGGGGGTCCGGGTCTCAGCACAGGGGGACACACCCGACCGAGGCGGCAGGAGGCAGCCTGGTGCCGGCTGGGAGGAGAGGTGAAACAGGGACGGCCCGGCTGTGCTGCGTTTTACTCCGGAGGCGTCCGAGGCCTTGACCCAGAGCGTGAGCGAGCCGTCCAGTGTCACTTACAAATTGAACACATGGCTTGGGGACTTCCCGTGTGCTGGGCTCTGTGGACAAGGCAGGGGACACGAGGGACGGAATCCTTCGCCCGCCTCCAGCCGATTTCCGAAGGCCGGGAGGGTGCGATCAACAGTTACAAGTGAAGCGGGGTGGCAGCGCCGGGGCTATGGACAGGAGAAGGGATCGAGTCCTGTCCCGGCGCTCCTGGGACTGGCCTGGGGACACCCAGGGGACAGTCTCAGGTGGGCGCCCGCCTGCCGTTGGCCCCTCTCGGTTAGAAAACAACGCAGAGTCCGTTTGGGGGCCTTCGGCGGGCGACAGCGCCGAGCCGAGCGTGACGGCACCGTGCTACTTTGTGTTTCTTTGGACGGCCGTGTTTTGTTTGTGGTGAGTCGTGCTGGCTTTGCCGTGGCCTTGGCCTTCCAAGGACTAGATGTATTACGGTAAAAATGGGAGTAGACCGAGAGAAAAAATCGCAATCCAGCAAGCACGGGGCAACATTCGTGGAGCTGATGTCTCGCTAAGGCAGGAAAGAACTAGAAGGCGGAGAAGGTGACCCTGACCGCGGGGTCAGCGATGTGGGCTCCGATCTTGGCGTGGCTCTGCCCCAGTTCTGAGCCCCGAGTCAGCCCACCGTGCTGAACAGTCACGTTGTCACGTGTGGGACAGGCATGCACCGCGCCTACCGTGTGGGGCTTCTTCTTGTTTCCGGGTGGAGACGTGCAGCCCGCACGCCACGGGAGGGGTCGCGGTGGGCGCAGGGAGGCTGGGGCGTGCCTGGGTGGGCGTGTGCGCGTGTGCGGGAGCTGGCTGGGCGCCTCCCGGGGTGGCACGGGAGGCGTAAGGAGGAGACAAGTGGGGGACACAGGGAGCATGGCTGGAGGGGACCCGGGAAGCCCGCTCAGGGGCTGCCCAGGGCCGTGCTGGACGCCACTCTGTCCACTTTTTGGGAGGTGGGCGCCCAACGCCTTTGATGTTGCCAGAGTGGAGTTTGCACTTCTGGAGTGAGAGCTTCGCTGGGGGGGGCACAGAGCCGAGAGTAAGCGCCACCCCCAGAAGCCCGCCTCTCCTCCGCCGCCCCCGTGCGGTCGCCTCTCGTCTCACTCAGCGCGGGGCCGGCAGCGTGAGTAGCGGGGGGCAGGGGCGCCCCGTTGGCCGGCCCACCTGTCCCCACGCAGCCCGGGACGCGTGGGCCTCCGCTCACGCAGGTGTTCCTGTCTGTCTGTTGCGGCTCACGCGCGCGTGTGCGTGGGGTGCACACACCCCGGCTCGGTTGGCGGCCCTGAGGCCCGGAAGTTTCCATCGTTCTAATCAGCGGCCCGCACATGGCAGGCAGCCAGTAGACACAGCTAAGGCTTCCCGAATGCCATCTCCTGTGCGGATGCACTCTGGTGTCCTACTGTGTGCCACACACCGTAGGAGCACTCCAACGATGAACTCCCCGATCCTCACGGCTGCCTTCCGATCTGGGTCCCAGTTACTATGCCCTGTACACAGGTGGGGAAACTGGGGCACAGAGAGGGCAAGCAAGGCATCCAAGGTCACACAGCCAGTAGGTGGTGGGACGGGATGGGAACCCGGGACATCAGGCCCCGGAGCGTTCGCTGGACCATCCCCCTCGTCTGCCGTACCCCTCTCAGGTGCGCACGCGCCGAGGACCCCACTGTCCAGGTGGTGGAGAACGGGGAGTCCACCCAGGGCCGCTTCGCGGTGCAGATGTTCCGTTTCGCGGGGAACTACGACCTGGTCTACCTGCACTGCGAGGTGTATCTGTGCGACACGGCGCAGGAGGCCTGCAAGCCTGTGAGTGGCCCGTCCCCCCGCGGCCACCTGCCGCGCCCCGCCCTCACCCGGCTCCCTGCGCCCGCGCCCGAGGCCACAAACCACCGGACAAGCAGATGCGATTCCGCTGCAGGGTGCTCGGTGCTCAGAGCGCCGAGATGGGGTGGGCGTGGGAGCTCAGGTGGGCTCCCTGCAGGGTGACGCCTCCGCATCTGTGAGCTGGGGTTCTCATCACAGGAGCTGACACTTTCTACAGCGCCGCCACGTGCTCCTTGTTTGTGTTAACTATTTAATTCTTCCCAACAACTCTGTAAGGTCAGGATTTCACCCGTCCCCTTTTCTATATGGGGACAGAGGAGATGGTAGAGATGGGCACGAACCCGGGTACCCTAACAGCCCCCGCAGTCCCCTCCTCAAGCCCCAGCCTGAAGCAGGAGGAAGCTCTGCTGAGGGGTGCAGCCCCCTCCCCGGGGCCAGACCCCACTGTCTCCCTCACTGAAGGGGTTCGTGGTCGCCCTCTCCTTGCAGACCTGCTCCAGGACCAGATTCCGCAGCGGGGGCAGCATAGACCAAACCCACGTCCTGAACTTGGGGCCCATCATGCGGAAAAGTAAGAGGCCTACGCCCCCCACCCCGTCCCAGGCGGGGACCGCTGTCTGATGGTGAAGAGGGAGCCAGTGGGTTCTCATGCCCACTGTGTGCCAGGCCCTGGGGGGACCTCGTGATGAGCAAAACAGATACAGGCCCGGCTAATGTGGAGCTTATGGACCAGTGTGGGGCGGGCATCGTTCAAAGAATCGCAGATAGGTGCTCGATCAATAGAGATCTATAATTGTGGGAAGCGTCTAGAAACTACATGAGGAATCTGAGCTCGTACAACAGGGGAACCGACCCAGTGTGGGGGGCTGGGGAAGAATGGAGCTGAGATTTGGAAATTGAGGGGAGATTCACTGATCCCCCTCTCTCCCCACCAGGTGCCCAAGCCACGGTCTCGAGGGCTGCTTCCAGCAGCTTAGGTAAGTTGAGGTCCTCTTGGAGAGGGACCTGCAACAGAACCTTCCTCTGGGCTTTTAGCTGTGGGCTCGAGGTGTCCTGAGGAGGCAGCCTGCCTGGCCTGAGCTCCAAATTGGCGACTGGACCTGGGATTGTACATACGCTCACACACCCATGTTGGCCCACAGTAGTACATACGTGTACATGACACAGGCGTGCATAGACGGGCACAGGAACACACCTTCCGGACATGTTTGCGCACACACACAGGGTCACATGCATGCGTTCACACATGCACGCTCAGATGCACAGACAGCTGGAGTTGCACGGGTATTTGCGGGTACAGACGTGCACGTTACAAACCTGTACACCACAGACGTGCGCACGCGCTAGACCAGCACCTCGGGCACTTGCTGAAGCCTCATGGCTCGGCTCCAACACCTCTGTCAGGATTCATTCGACAGGTGACAGATGCATGTTGAGTCCTACTACGCGCCAAGCACTGTGCTTAGTTCCAGGGTGAACACAGCAGACAAACGAGAAACCCTGTCCCTCTGCTGCGCCACCCACGAGGGCCCTGTGGCATTTGTATGGCCCTTGATTTTCCTGGCCACTGAATTAATTCTCTGAAAATGTGGACGACAAGGGACTCCGTATAACTGTCGCCCTTCCTGGCTCCTGGCACCTAGATCCAAGGGGGTTGTCCCACCAACCTGGTGTCTGACCTGAGCTAGTTCAGTCACTGCCAGTAACAGGCTTGTCCTCTGTGACTACCCCAAAGTCACCACGGAGGCAGACCAGGTTGGGCACTGCTCGAGAGTGCCCTGTTGAGGGGACACCAGGCCTAGTCCCAGAGGAAAGTCTGTCTTCTTCCCTGGTCCCCTGGGAGGGCACCTTGTCCTATTTTTGCTCCCCGAGGGGCGCCTTCCCTCTGCTCTTCGGGACACATGGAGGAGGTTCCTACCTCTAACCTGTCAGCCCAGAGAGCGTGTCCGGCCCCCACGGGCCGCCCTGCGGGAGGCAGCTTACGCCCGTTTCGCACACGGGCACATCGACGCTGGCGGCGGCCCTGTCACCACTTTCCTTTCAGGGCTCCTGAGGGTCTGGCTGCCCCTGCTGCTGTCGGCGACCTTGACCCTGATGTCGCAGTGACCGGCAGGCTGAGCGCCTGGGCTCTGTGGCTACCGAGTCACTTCCTGTTGGCCGGCGTTGTGGCCACAGCAAGGGAGCTCACAGTCAGCTTTGGACCCCCTTGGACCCCCACTCCCAAAAACACAGCCTGTGTGACTTGAGACGTGTCTGCATGTGAGGCCCCTGTCTCCTTAAAGAGTGGCAAAATAATAAGAACTTCCAAAGCTCAGTCTGCAAAGTCCTTCATTCGTGCAAGTGTTTTTCTGAGCACCTACTCTGTGCAGGCGCGGTCCGTGGGGAGAAGGCTCAGCCCGGCCTTCATGGAATCCGCAGTCTGGTCACAGAGACGAGGTGCAACTCTGGTTCTGCTGTGTGACCGTACAGCAAATGCACGGGGTCTCTGAGCGTCATCTACCCACCCATTTCTTCATCCCAGCATTCAGTCAGTCATCCATTCAGGAAATGCTCACTGAGCACCTACTATGTGCCAGGCACAGAGCTAGCCGCTGGGGGTACAGCATGAACAAATCGGACACAGTCCCTGCCTTCCTGACGTTGAAGGTCTGGCAGGGACAGAGGGCTGAACAGGACACTACTGGTGTGCTGGGCACTCCCTTTACGGGGTCGTTCAGTTTCCCAGAAGCAGTCATTTGAGCACCCACTGGGCAAACACTGGTGACAGAACAAAGTCCCTGCCTCCGGGAGTCCCACGGCCCTTAGAGGTGACATACCTGGCACACCCTCGGGCGCCCTCTCCCCACTGCACTTGGCCCTCCCGATTTGGGAGATGTGGCCCCATTTACGGGGCCACAAAAACAGCAGCAGCGGAGGGCAGACAGACTGCCTGCCCCAGGAGGGGACCCCCAGGAGGGGACCCCCAGGAGGCTCCGTGAAGGCACGGCCAGAAGGGGCTGCTGGCCCCGGGAGACCCGGACACCCCAAAGGTCTCTGGGCTTCTTTGCCAGTGAAGTCGAGGCTGATGGGAAATGTCCGGCCCGAGACCAGCTGCTGCCCCGGACGCCAGCTGTGGCTTTCCTGAAAACACCAAGGCCCTGTCGCATTAGCAGAGCCTTCGGATCCCAGGGAAAGCCACACGTGTGTATCAGCAAACAGGGCTGCAGGGACGGCCTGTTTTGAGTTAGGGACCTCTTATCACACACGGACACGCACCGAGCCCCACGCCTGCTGCCTTCACGTAAGAGCTTTACGCAGGAGGGCCGCGGTGCCAGGCCCAGCCCCGTCCACGGCCAGTCGGTGGCTCGCTGAGCCCGTCTGGACCACATGCAAGTGTGCCTGGACTCCAACGCAGGTGCAACAGGGCGTAGAGAAACATCAAAACGAGGGTAACGGAGGGAGGGGGCGTTACTTTACATAGGATGGTTGGGAGAGGGCTGTCGGCTAAGCAGAGGCTGAGGAAGAGAACGAACCAGGGAATAGCTGAGGAAGAGCATTGCGGCGGTGGGGACAGCAGGTGCAAGGGCCCCGTGGCAGCATCTTGTGACTTTCCCTCCACGTTTGGCTTAAGACTCAGACTCAGCCGCAATTGGAGGCCCTGCTCACAGGAGAGGGTCTGGAGCATGCACACTGCGGGTCTGTCCACTTGTTGACTGCACAAGCACTTAGTAGGTGCTGTTAGAACTGTGAAGACAGGATCCCTGACACAAAGAACTTGTGGCCTCCAGAGGGAGACAGAAAAGCCAACGGGTTCATTGAAGTCAGCTCAGAGAGGCCTAGAAGCAGAGCAGAGAAGCCGGCAAGCCTGCGGGATTTAGGAAGGGCTTCCTGGAGGAGGCACACCTAAATGGTCGGGGGGCGTGGGCTGGGCGTGATGCCGAGGGGTGACACTGTGGCATCCGGCTGCAGGGCAGACAACAGAATCAAAGGGGACACGAATGAAAGCAGAGAGACCCACTGGGCAGCTGTGCGGTCACCCTCGCTGGCGGTGATGGTGGTCTGCATTCGGGTCAGGGAAGGGGGGTGAAGAAGGACACAGAGTCGAGAAACATTGGAAGCTGAGAGGCGAGACTCGGTGGTTATTGGAAATGGGGCGAGGCGGGGGGTGGGGCTGAAAGAAAGGGATCGCATTCCAGCTCGGGTGACCAGGTGACCGGGGTCCCTGCTGCCTCCGTGGTGCCACTGATTCAGACTGAGGGTGCACCGAGGAGGGAGGGACCTACGGGGATGGATGAGTTCAGATTGGGACCCCCAGCATCTCAGTCGAAGCAGAGGTCCGGCAGGCAAGGGGGCAGATGGATCTGAAGTTCAAGGGGGTGGCGTTACAGCCTGGGGGCCCACCTGCCTGTGGAGAGTGCCGGAAACCAGGAGATAGCGTGACCTTGCCCGGGGAGACTACATGGAGGGACAAGAAAAGTGGGGCGTACCAGCACCCTCAGGTACGGCGGGAGGAAAAGGATAACGAGAGAATGAGGAGAGAGTGGGGCTCTGCTAGTGGGTAGAGGAAAGTCAGGGACGCCGTGGACGGGGCAGTCAGGGACATGCAGAGGCGACGTAGCAAAGACAACCCAGTGACAAGCGGTCACAAAACGCGCCCAGGGGACTCACCTATGGCCGCAGGGAGTGGACAGGCACGCCCTAGTGTGGAATCCCGCCTTGTGGCTGTTGCAAAGTCCACATTTGGGGGATTTTTCTCCCAATGCGCTCAGGGTGGAGAAGGTGGCTCCTAGCACCTTTGTCCCGGTTGGGGTTTTCCTCGGAGGTGTTACCAGTCCCAGGACCCCTGTCCCCCCGCCCCCAGCAGTAGTGGCCGTGGCTGCCTGGAGAGTCCTACAGTCGGCTAAGGGGCAGTGGCCGATCGTGTGACTTTGAAAGCCAGGCCCAGGTCTGGAGTTTCAACGCCCGAGATGTGCAGCCCCACCCCAGTTCCCGACCCTCCCTCTCTAGGGCTGCCCACGTGTCACGAGGGGGGGGAGGGAGGCCATTCTGATGCTCGTTTTGTCCACCGTTCGCGTTCCCATGAGTCACTGTCACCACTCGGCCCTTCCCGGACGCCTCAGCCGTGAGCACCGAGGCTGGCTGGACCCTACGGCCCCAGACGGGAGGTGCCCATCCCCCCGTCTTACTTGTGCCCTCGCTTGCACTGGCTCCACGCTGAGTGGCACCCAGACAGAAGGAGACGTGTTCTAAGGCGCTTAGCTGGGAGCACGAGGTACAATGGGAAATCCGTTGTGCAAACAAGTGCCTGTTTGACTTCTCTCCACTTCCCTCTGGGCTGAAGCTTCCTTTTGATTAGGGTTTGGTGTCTGGCACCAAATGTGGCACCAAGTTCATGGGTGTGTGGGGAGGAGTGAGTGGGAGATGGGACGGATGCAGAGCTCAGCATTTAGGGCACAGGGACGACCCCCCCCCCCCCATCCACGGTTCTGCTTTCCGAGGCTTCAGTCACCCGCAGTCTGCCGCCACCCAGAAATATTAAATGGAAATGTCCAGAATGGGACACTCCCTACGTTTGCGCCCTCCTGAGCAGCGTGCCCACCCCATCCTGTGAAAGGGTCGCGACCCACAGGTTGAGACCCGCCGTCTTAAGTGAAAAGGTGAAAATTCTTGACTTAAAAAGGAAGCAGCACGCTGTGGGGGCCATGGCCTGCGGCGAGCGCGAACCTTCCGTCCGTACAACGATGCAAAAGGAAAACGCGGCCGGAGCTGGTCCTGCTGCCCCACCCAGACGACAAAAGCGAGGGCCCCGGTGCATGCCCCGCGGAGGGCTGAGTCAGGACGGAGAGCGGCTTCAACGTGGGGGCCGGTTTAGAGGGCCTCCTGCCATGTGCTCAGAAGTCCACAGCTGCGTGCTACGTCGCCTACGCCGTTCACTCATCACGTCATCACGGAAGCAGGGCGCCGCCTCGTACCACCCCCCGGGGCAAGCACGGTACCTGAGGCATTTCGAGAGGGGGAGGCGGCGCTCCCATAGCTGTAAGCACAGTGTGTGCCGCGAGCGCTCCTTACGGCTTCTGCTAATCTCTCACTGCGCCCAACGGGAGTTACAGGCCCGTGCGTGCAGCAAGAACACGGCGCCCGGAAGGGCCCGCTACCATCCGCGGTCCCAGCATCCGCGGGGGGCTGGGTCCGAGCTCCCTGCAGATAAGGGGGTTCTGCCTGCATGGGCCCGAGCTCCCTGCAGATAAGGGGGGTCTGCCTGCATGGGCCCGAGCTCCCTGCAGATAAGGGGGTTCTGACAGCATTGGCTTGAGCTCCCTGCAGATAAGGGGGTCTGCCTGCATTGGCCCAAGCTCCCTGCAGATAAGGGGGTTCTGACTGCATTGGCTCGAGCTCCCTGCAGATAAGGGGGTCTGCCTGCATTGCTGTGGGTGACAGAGAAACACCTGCGTGCAGGCGGGGCTTCTGGAACCATTTACGCTGGGGACGGAGGCTGGCAAAGGGCCTTGCTTGCACCAGGTCTTATCTTACCTACAGCCAACAAGCCCCGTGTACACCCGGGAGATTAACTGCAGGCCTACCTCCGCGCCAATCGTGGAGAGCCACATGGGTGGGGCATGGCAATAAAAGGACAGTCCCGTTGCGTGTCCACGGCGGGCCAGAGGAGGTGGAACGCTTCGTGTCCTCACCCCCAGGTAAGTCCTGCTGCAAGCCCTGCCAGGCTTCTCCAGGTCCCAGAGGCCTCCCCCGACCTGGGCCCACTGTACTTGCTCGGGTTGTTCGTTTCTGGAAACATTCAGAACCAGCAGGGAGTGTGGACCCTGGCCCTCGTCTCACGCTCCAGGTCCCACTCTAGGTCCGGCTGGGTGTCCCAGACCTGGCGACGGCCCCTCGCCCTCGACCCTCCCTGCACACGCCGGCTTTGCGTTCTACTCACCCCCTTTCATTTGCTCACTCGTCCCCAAAGCTTGCGGAGCATCGTGTGTGCCAGACACGGGGCTCAGAGTGAGCGACGGGCTCGGGCTGACGACATGGCCCCAGCCTCCCAGAAACCTGCACGCTCAGAGGACTCTTCGGGGGGCTCCCCGCACAGTGTCCGGCAGGCCGGACGCAGAACGGGCAGCCGCCGCCTCTGTCTGCGGGTATTCACAGCACCGCCAGCTCCCTCCATCCGATCCCAGAGCCTCTGCCTCCACCTGAGTAGGAACCAACCCGAGACCTTCTAGGACGTTCTGCAGCCCCCGCTGGCTTGAAGCTTGCCTTTGCCTTTCTTGCTGTCCACCTCATCCTCTTGGCACGTCTCCGTCTCTATTACCCCATCTCCTTTCTGCCAGTCACACCCGCGGTAGAACAATACCACCCTTCATGAAGGAGGCCACCGGCCACTCCTGCGGCCTTGAGCAAACGCCTCAGCTTCCTGCACCTAGGAAGTGCTTGCACACAGGAGGGGCTCAGGACGTAGTCGGGGGACTTGTGCTCCCGGGGTCTCAGCTTCCTCATCTGAAAGTGGGAACCATGATTGGGCCTTCACTGAGCAGGGACGGACGTGAGCTCCCCTCTCCCCCTTGCACCCTGGGGAATGACCGCTGTCACTCTGACCTGTCCCTGGGCCCTCCCCTCCCTCCAGCTGCCTGGACAGTCTGCTCACTGCTGAGGGACCCGCATGTCTCAGCGTATGGGAAGGATGGCGGGCTCTTACGTCCTGTGGCTGACCTTGGCCTCCTGCATTCTGACCCTAGCGTCCACAGAGCAGCCAGGTGAGTACTCTGCTCACGTGGCAGCTGCCCATGTCACCCGTGGAGAGGCCTGGGGGAGGGAGGGAGGGACTCAGCTCATGGCCTGCCTTGGGAGTATAAAGGGTATGCAGGAAAGAATCCAAGAATAACAAGTACAGTGACGTATTAAAACAAGCACACACATAAGCGAGGCTTGGAAATCTCTTTTTCTAGAAGTCCCTCTGACGTGCATCACACGCATGTGACGCTGGGTACCTACTGAGCTCATCATCAGGGCTCTCACAGCAGCCAACAAATCAGAACTGGAGAAGGGCACTAGCTGGAACTCTAGGACCCAGGGGCTGTGCTGGGCATTTCACACCCGTCACCTCATCCAATTCTCCAGGAACCCTTTAGGGCTTTAGTTGTCCAAATAGGTCATGTCTATCCCAAGACGACTGTGGGGGGACATGGCAAACGCTTAACGAATTTTTTTGGTGGTGCTCTCTCTGATTTTTAGTTTTTTTTCATGTGTATTAAAAGCTGTACCCAGTACATCAGACCTCTGGCAGCACAGGTCTCACGCCTTGGGCTGAAACAAATGTGCGAAGAGAGTCGCTGGGAGAAACGTGCTGAGTTTCTAACAGGACAGGCAGGCGCAGGTGTGGCAAGCACACGCCCCAAGGCGTGCGAACGGGGGAAGTGTGGGAACCACCAGCTCGCACAGGTGGCGTTTTGTACATGAGTCTCGGGAGCCTTGGACCGCCAGCCAAGGTCAGCCAGCCAGCAGGTGCCGCGTTGGACGTAAACCCAGGCTGACCAGCCTGCTGTCCCCTCCGCTTTACACGTCACCATCTCTGAACCTCAATCATCAGAAACGGTCCTGTTGGACCAGTGGTTCTCAACCGGGGGTGACGTTTCCTCCAGGGGACCTGTGGGAGTGACGGGAGACAAGTACAGGGAGGAAGGTTCTCCTGGCACGTAGTGAGAAGAGCTCAGGGGTGCTGCTAAAGCCCCCACAACGCACACGACGGCCCCCCACAGCGCACAGCTACCCAGCCCCAAGTACCGGCAGCGGTGAGGCTGAGAGGTCTCATGTTGGGTCTGTGTCCGCTGATCACAGGGAAATGTCTGTGATTCAGTAAGACACACACACACACACACGTGCACACACACACACACACGCACATGGACATGCACACACACACACGCGCACACACACACGCACATGGACATGCACACACACACACGCGCACACACACATGCACATGGACATGCGCACACGCACACAGACACACACACGCATGCGCACACATGCACACACACACGCACGCACACACGCACACACACAC
>PVJL010015870.1:0-22791 GCA_004026885.1 Lyroderma lyra
TATTTTTAAATTATCATTAGTCATTTGCTATTCAGGATATATAACATAAAAATAATTACCAAAATAGATAATCTTTTATATTTGATAAAACTTTGCATTTTGGAAATGTATGTATATGTATACATACTTTTTCTGAAAACTTGGAAGTATTTCTGGAAGTGTAATTCTGACACAAAATATATTAAAGTTCTTTTTTTTTAATTTGTATGTTTCTATTAAAAATTAGTCAAAATATATATGGAAAAAAACTAAGAACTGATAGAAGAAATTCACAAATAGAAAAATGTTAAAACACACATCTCTTACCAATTGCTAAGTCAAGCAGACAAAAATTAACAAGGATAATAAGGTGATGGAAAGAGAAGTCACACCAGGCAGTGAACCCACTACACATCAAGTTGACAACGCACCGCAGAGCTGCACGCCTGAAACCCATGCAACTCCCGCCAACAGATGTCACCCCAACTAGTACAACAACAAAAATGAAAAAAACAAACAACAACAAAAAAATTAACAAGGATATACCGTATTTTGCCATGTAAAACGCAAACCCATGCTATTGGCCCAAACTTTCAGGAAAAATGTTTTTTACATTAATGTTTTAATTTCCATGTTTATTTGTTTATATTTAGGCACTTCTTTTATGTATTGTAAAAAAAATTTCCATTTTGTCAATATTATGGTATGATATTTTATGTCACAAATCATTAGAAAACACAAGAACAGATACAAGTTACAAAACACAATAGATACAAGGTATACAAAATTTATGTACCAATAAAAAATTGATCATATTTATGCATCCTAGAAAGCCAAGAACTTTTCCTCACTTATTTCCAGATTATTCAGAGTAAAAAAATGAAGCAAGTAGTCCTAAGATACATCTTGCCATATAGAGTTCATTATGTATTTGAATATATAAATGAATAACTCATGACTCTTATTGAAAAAATGTAGTTTGTAAGCTTAGATTTATCCTTCTATAAATTTTTAGATGTGTTTTTTTAATGTTTGGAACTTAATATTTTAATGTGGTGAGATAATTGCTAAGAAGCAATTAATGCTTTATAAAAATATTAGAACCTGAATGTTTTCTTTATTCTTGCTAATGTTTTGTTAAAAGTACAATAACCAGACTAATTTTATCAAGTAACTATCACATGGGTAGAGACTGTGGAAAGTAAGTTTGACAGGATATATTGCTTTTATTATAATGTTAAAATGACTGAAGTCATAAACTTTGGAGTCAGGGTTCTCCTGCTTTAATTGCACTAATCAGAGTTTATGACTGTAGATACCAGAATTTTTGTTGCTCATTTTATTAATTTATAAAATGAGAGTAGTAGTTGAAGCACCATTAATGGTTAGAGGCAATCAAATTAGTTCATGTATTTGTTGTGCTTAGAACAATCTTGTTCTAATAATAATCTTGTAATTATGCACTCTATAAATGGTTCTATTATTCATTTGATTATGTACAGTGTTTTCATAAGCACATTATTTCATCTATCCACACACATTGATTGTAGATACCATATGTTTCACTATATTATAAGCATAATAATGGTAACTCAGATTACAACTTAAAAAATCAGTACCAATTCTCCAAGACTGTCTTTGTTCATCTGGACTGCTATAACAAAATACTAGAGATGTGATGGCTTATAACAACAGAAACCGATTTCTCACAGTTTTAGAAAGAGGGAGTCTGAAATCACAGTGCTAGAATGGTCAGGTAGGACCCTCTTTTGAGTTGCAGACTTCTCATTATATCCCTCCAGGGTGGAAGGGGCAGCAGAGTTCTAGGAAAACTTTATTTAAAACACTAATCCCATTCATCAAGGTTCCACCTTCATGATGTAATCATCTCACAAAGGCCCCAGATTCAGGTCTTATCACTTTTGGGGTTAAGACTTTAACATAAGAACTTGCAGGGGGTTATGGGGAACACAAATATTGAGACCATGGCAAAGACTTTACAACTCAGTGGGGAGTCTTACAAAAGGTACAGTAAGAACACAGGAATGTGGGGGCTGAGGGCTGGCAATAATAGCAATAACAGCAATAAGTAATAGGTCCCAGAGACAGGAATCTTGGTTGCAAAGAACCAACTCAAACAAACTTCAGTGGAAAAAGGAATTTACCACCTTATGAAGCAAGGATGCCAGAAGGACGTGCTTGAGGCATGATCAAGCTTAGAGACTCAGTACATTTGTGTCATATGGATTCTATTTATGCTCTTCTTCTCTGACTTTCTGACTCTCTCATTCCCTCCTGCCTCTGTCACTGCCCCAGTTACTTTATCTCTTGGTCATGTTTTGCTGTCATTTGTAATGACTATGAACTGAAATCTTTGCATAGTTCATTCAGTTTCTAGCTGCTATAAATTTTACAAAACCCTTTGAGGTTTTCCTCATGCCATGAATACATAAACCAAAGGTTTGGGGTAAATTTTATATGCAGATTTTTGGGTTCATGCACTCTGTACTCTATCCCAACCTTACTGGCTGACCCTCCAGTCCAAAACTTTACCCTTTGACTCATTTCAGCTAATCTGTAAGTCTTGTACTACTTGAACTACATAAATGATAAAATGCCATCAGGAAAAAGCTACTAATTTATAAATCTTTTCAGACAAAGCTTTGTTTCTCCTGGTAGATGACAGTGTTTCAGCCCTTCTGCCATCTTTCCAGATGGTTTCTACATGTTGCTTCTGACATACAATTTTCTTTGTATTCATAAAGCTACATGAAGAAAAAACAAAATTTATTTTGGCAACAAAACTAAACTTCTTACATTATAATATTATCACTTTTAAAGTACAGTGTTCTTCTAAACAGAATGTTTAGGCACACAAACAAAATTACTTTATTTGAAAAGTAATTCTTAAAATTTTGAGGAAAATTTAAGTGCATGAAATCAATGTACTTTTGCAATCTAAAATGCTTGTAAGTGGCTCTCAACTTGGTTTTATAAATTGCTTTTATTTAATGACTAGTAATATCTGTGGGAAACTAAGGGTTTTTCCTACTGTCTTCTTTATAATTTTTAAAGAAAAAAATCAGAGGAAGAGATATCAAATTTTTGCCTCAAATATTTATGGGAGTAGGTTTAGAGCAGGAGTTTTAAAAATTGCCGGCAGTCAATATAAAGCTGTCGGTTAAAGAGCTACGATCATGACTTTTAATTATGAAGAAACTAAGGCTAGAAAACAAAGCATATTTGCCTCCCTTCGTATAATAAGCTTTGGGTTTTTCAGTAGCAAATGCATAAGAATACAGATTTCAGAGTTATGAAATAGTCTGAATAACTCTATTGTCTCTACACAATCATTAGAACATAACTTAAAAAGTAAATACTTTTTCAAATCTATGCTTAACAAGTTTATCTCCCTTATCCCTTAATGGAAGTCTTGGAAACACCTTTTCACCAAAATATGAAACAAAACAAAACAAAACAAAAAAATCTACAAAAAGTGTACATATAAAAATTTTTATCTTATTTCATTTGTGAATTCTGCATTACCTAGAATTTTACAAAAATCTACGAGGACTGTCCATAAATAAAATCAAAGCATAATGTCTTTAGTTCATATTACACGAAGATGAATGCTACCTATTTACACAGCCTCTTATTCCAGCTAGGAAACACAGGCTTTTGAAAAGAATTTATTTTCCTACATAAATACTTGGTTTTTACATTAACAATTTCTTTTGACATGTCTTTGGTTAAAGCAAGTTTTCATTTTTATTTACCAATAGGACACATTTATGAACCATTAGGTATATCTAATGTGTTAGTAGATCGAGCATCCCTTTTCTCTTTTGTAGATAACATTGGGAAAAGTTTATTCAAGTTGATTATGATAGTTTTCTACATCTTTTATATTGCAAGCAAGAGGGGCTATAAACAGCCCTCATTTCAAAAACAGCAGCTGAATCTGTAATTTGTCTTATTAAGTTAGAAGAGAGATTTAATTCTGTTTATCTCTCTCAAAATAGATCTGATGAAACTGTTCACTGAAAATTCTTATTCCTTGAAATTAAATGAAAATCAAGATATTTCACTTTTGATAGGTTTTGTTACTACTGCAATTGAGAAATCAAAGTCTAGTCAAGTGACTACTGATGACATTAAAGAAAAAAATGAGAAGACTTCCCTCATTGTGAGTGATGACTTAATTGTTCATCCACCATTATCAAAATCTCAGAGTGTCTTCATATCTACCCATACAGTTGAATCAGCAAAGGTATTGATATAAATTATACTTTTTATACTACAGCTGAAACTTGAGATACAACTTTTAAATATTATATCTGCCATGCTAGGACTTCTGAATTACTTATGGAAAACCCATCTTTTGATAGTGATATTATATTATCAAGTGGTTATTATTTAATTCAATAGAATGTTGACTTCAGGAAAAATTGGTGGTGAATAAAATAGGATCCAATGTTTCATTACAAATGATCAGAAGTACATCATAATGATACACTTTTAAATATCTCAAAAATACACATGAGTTCCTAAGTTTCTTTTTCTTTTTAATTGTTAGACTTATTGGGGTAACATTGGTTAGCAAGAATTACATAGGTTCCAGGTGTACAAGTCTACAGTGCGTCATCTTAGTGTTGGATTATTTGTTCACCACCCAGTGTGAGTTCTCGTTCCATCACAATGTATTTGGCTCCCTCTCCCCCTCTCCCAGCCCCTCCCTCCTTTTCCACCCCATCCTTCTTTAACCCAGGTAAACACTAAGTTATTGTCTGTGTCCATGAAGTTTTCTTTTGTTGTTGTTTGTTTTTTATTTTATTTCTTTCAGTTTTATATTCCACATAGGAGTTATGTCATATGGTTTCTGGGTTTTCTGTCTGGCTTATTTCATGTAGCACCATGATCTGAAGGTCCATTCATTGTTTTGCAAATGGTAGTATTTCACCTTTTCTAATAGCTCAAAAATATTTCATTGTGTATATTTACCACAGCTGCTTTATCAAGCCATTTATCTAAGGGCACTTTGATTGTTTCCATGACTTGGGCACTGCAAACAGTGCAATGAGCACTGTGATCAACATTTGGGTACATAAAGCTTTATGGACACAAGTTTTTAAAATTTTGGAGTAGATACCCAGAAGGGGAATTGCCAGATCATATGGGAACCCCATTCCCAATTATCTGAGGAACCTCAAAACTGTCTTTCATAGTGTTTGTAACAATTTGCATTCCCACCAGCAGTTCGTGAGGGTTCCTGTTTCTTCACAGCCTCTCCAGCAATTATATTTCTTTTCTTATTGATAACAGCCATTCTAATAAGTGTGAAGTTGTGTCTCATTGTTTTGATTTGCATTTCCCTAATTGAAAATGTAGTTCAGCATTTTCTGATATGTCTTTTGACCATTTGTATGTCTTCATGGGTGAAGTGTCTATTCAGGTCCTTCATCCACTTTTAAAGTGGATTTTTCATTTGTTGTTGTTGTTGTTGAGTGATATGAAAATAACAAACAAAAGAATTGATTTCTGATTTTACATCTCCAGTACTTTACACATTTATATTTTGATAAAATATAACAATTCTACATGAAAAAAGAGATACGCAGATGTTCTTATTTTTTTATATGTGTATAAAAGCTTTTGAACTATTATCAGTTCTTCCTGCTTGTGACCACCTACCTACATCACTCTTACAAACTGGCTTCAAACTCACAATATAGCCAAGAAAACAAGATGTCATTGGACATTTCTGTTCTGTTTTTCACTTTTCTATCTTGAACTTCCTATGTGTGTTCAAGACCAGCCCTTCAGCTCTTGACCCGTATGCTTCCCAGTTACTAAAGCTGGAGTCTTGTTTCAGTCTTGAACTCTCACTTCTGCCTGATTGCCTACAACATGCTCAGTTCTTTCTTATCTTCTAAAACAAGAACGCTGAAAAGACAAAATAAACTTCACTGTTCTGTTTGATGTTACAATGGATTTAGAAAAAAACTTATTTCCCAAATGCACAGTACTGTAGGAAGCAAACCCTCATAGGGGGCATGTACACCTGTCACCATTTAAGCAGCATTACACTGCTTTGGTTAGTGCCAGGCCCTTCTCATTTGATCTTCACAACTCAATAAGTTAGGTAGTATGTTCACTCCTAAATTATTTTAGATCCATAAAAAGAAAATTTTTCATTTAATGTTATATATTATTAAGGCAAACACAGGATATTATGGGATTAGATTAAAGTAATTAGGCAATAACATCCTGGCAATACACTCACCTACATATGTTCCAGTAAGGCACATAGTTTCTGCATTTGTAATATGGTTATAGAATAAGAATTTTATGCCTTGAGGCCAGTCAAAACTCAGTTTGAAGTCAAGATCTTTGTGGCTTGGCCATTTAAGTTACCCTGTCTTACTTGATAAACCTTGGACATTTTTCCTGTTTCCTTTACTGAAATATTTTCTTATAAACATTTGACATTACCCACTTAGCCTTTTATACTTCATTTTGGTAGTGATTCTTTAGTATACTTACAAAGAAACGTTGACTTCTTTCGCATGAATAGTAGTAAATGAATATGTGATGAATTCTTTTTAGAAAGGGACATTTAAAAATGCAATGAATAATTCAGAATAAATTTTCAATAAATTAATTTCTCTAAGTATTGTAAATGAATCATGTTTTGAAACATAATTTGTAGGTTTCAAATGATGAATACTGAGAAAGTAAAGGACAAGTACATATGTATATTTGTATAACTTTTTGTAGAAAAGTTCATAACATTCTATTATTTTTCAAAAAAATAGAAAAAAGCTGCTAAGAAAGAAAAAGCATTAGTGTCATTTGAGGCCTGGAAGGCTATGAAAGAAAATGAAGCAAAAATAAAAGCTGCCCAAAGAAGGCTTGAAGATAACACAAAACAGAAATCTGAGGAAGAAAATGCTGCAAGAAGAAAAGTAGCAGCACAAAAAGTATTCAAGAGCTTGACACAGCTTTCTTAATTACTTTTATTAGTGATTGCATTTGTGTTTATTTATTTTGCAATCCTTACAGTAATTACAATTATTCTAAACTTTTTTCAGGCTTTTCAAAGATGGAAAGAGAAAAAGATGGAATATCTTAGAGAGAAAAATAAAAAGGAGAAAGAATGTGAAAGAGCAATGAAAGAGAAACAGCAGGAAGCACTTACCAAGAGAATGAAAGACAATGAAATTGCCCTAGAAAAATGGTAATCTAAGATAATATTTTAAAAGATTTTAGGGCAATAACACTTTTTTCTTTTCTAACATTTTTTCACTTGAAGTTTACTAATACATCTTAATCTGATTCTTGTAAAGATCAGTTAGAAAATTTTTATTATATATTCTATTTTGACTTTTCAGTGTTTTATACTGTCTTAAACAGGAACACAAAAAAAGAAATGCTTTTCAAAGCAAAGGCAAGAGAAAAGAGAAATGTGAATAGAAAAGAAGAACTGAAAAGAGCTGAGAAAAAAGATAAAAAAGTTATAGATGAATGTGAAGAATATCTGGTGGGTATTGTCTTTTTAATGCACTAGTATCTTCTAAATATAGTTGTGACTTTTGTGTACCTGACTTCAGTTCTATTTGTGCCTGCCTACTGATCATTTCTATCTGGAAGCTGGCCTGTTGAAAATATTCTTTTCTCCTACACACATCATATTATTTTTGATTTACTTATTTCTATTCATGCTTCCAGTATTCCCTAAAACACTCAGGCTTAAAACTTCAGTCATAATATTCTTCCTTACCCGCATCCAAACAACTACCACTCACACTGAGTCATGCCCATTTTTCCCTTGCAATGATTCTCACATCTGAATCATCAGAGGACACTGAAAATGATAATACTGAAAGTATCCCAGGTTATTTTAACTTGGAGAAACCTGGTCATGACACACAGTATCACTGAAATCAATTTTAAAACACTCATTCCATTTTTATTCTCTTGTGATAGTTCTGATGGCCTGTAAAGGGTTTTGTTTAAGTCTTTTAATGAAGGAAAGCTGATGAAGTTTGAGAGGAAACTATTTAGCTGAAATTTCTATATATTTTGTTTTTTTATATTCTTTTGTTCTTTAGTGTACTTACATTACAGCTACTTTTTATTGATGTCAAGAAAATACTGTTTTCTATCTTAAAATATCAACATAATATGAATTTTTATTAATTTAAATAAGTAATACATTCATATAAATAGGAATTTTACATAAGTAGCTGACTCAAGTGGAAAGTTAATCACGTTTCAAAAAGTATAAAATTTCTTCACAGGAAATGATTCATAAGGGTTTTCTCCAATGGAAGTTCTGATCAAACATTTTTAATTTCATGCCACTCTGTTCATTAAATAGTATCATCTGGGATTTGTTGTAGTTGATTTCTGTGGTGAGGTTTAAGCTTCAGTATCATTTTATATTTATAAGGGTCATTTGTTTTGTTTTGTTTCTCCAGTAAACTGTCAAGTCACAGGCTGTGCACATTTTTCTCTTGGTCTTTTTCTTATTGATTTCTAGAAGCTTTCTTTTATGTACTATGAAAATTAGCCTATAATTTCTGATATGAGTTACAAATATTTCTTCCAATTGTTTTGTTGTTCTCTCAACTTTATTTGTAGTATTTTATGCCTTACAGAATTTTATTTTCTGGTGTCAAAACTATTAATCTTTTCTTTGGAGTTCTGATTTTCAGGTGTTGAAAAGCTATTCTTTATAATTTGAAACTGAACAAAGAACTCCCATTATAATTCTAATAACTTAAAGACTTCAATATTTTAACATTTTAGCAGTTGATCTATTTAGAATTTATCCTGACATATGGTGGGAAATATAATTCCAACTGTATTTTTGCTAAATACACCTTTTGTGAAATAGCCCATCTTTTACAGATTGGAAGTATTGCATAATTTTATGACGCATTCCCAGATTTTTGGGACTTTCTCTTGACACCCTACTGGTCAGTTGTCCTGTACATATTCCAATACCATCCTGTTTCATTATCTGCACTGTGCATGTTCTAGTACCTCTTTGGGTTAATCTTCCTTCATAACACTTCCTTCAAAGTTTCTCTGACTACTATTGTTAAATATTTCACATAAACTTTAGAATCAAAGTAGACTAGTCAATGGTAGGAGAAAAAGGTGAAACATTCAAAAACAAACTTTAGAAATGTGCAAAACTAACATGAAGAAAACTTTAAAACACTCCTGAAGGATGCAAATGAATACTTGACAAAATGGATCAAAAGTGAAATAGAAATTTCTTAATGACTAAATCACAGTTAAATACATTATGTTTTATTGCAATATTTACTGAGTTTTTCAACCTGATCAGTCCTCTGGAGAAGACTTAAGATGAAAATAACAGGTTTTTACATGTGGTGTAACCTCTACAAATACAGAGCTATCTATAAAACCATCTATATACAGCATGTTTTAGATTTATTCTCATGTCACCAATTTCTTCTTGAAATTTTTTGTGGAGAGTATGAAAAAATACCCATATAAGCAAGTTTAATGACTTTGATTGTCATGTAAAGTTAGGTATCCAAATACTGAGGTAAGATCGAGCTTGAGTAGTGAGCATTTGATGAGTAATCATTTTAAGGAAAAGTGTAGCGAGAGATCACGTAAGGCTCTTCTTCATGTAGATTTCAATATTCATAGTTGCCTCTAATAAGAAAATGTGTAAACATTTTAATCTTCAACAGACAGCAGTCAGAAAAAAACTTTTTACAAGATTTTTGAAATTATTACTAAAGTTAACATTACCAATGGATGTCAACTGATATATTGATAATTAATTGCTTATTTTTTCATGATTTTTTGCACCTGCACATAAAACCAAATTCATTTCAATTTCCTCTCTCCTTCCACAATGTTACATTAAATGGGTGCCCAGAAATTTATTCAGTTTCTGTAAACAAGCCTGGTCACTTCTATTTTTTCACCTGCCTGGAGAGTCTCCTCTCTCTAAACTCCTGAAATGATAGTGGGCCAATTACAGCTTTTTATGTTCTCAATTAGGATTCTGAAAGGAGTTTGCTTTGTTGCTCTACCAAAAGTGGCAAGTATGGAAACAATCTCAATACATGGAGCAAGCCGTTAAGAGAGATTTTTTAAAAATCATACTTCTTTTTATGTTTTTTTTTTGTATGTGGATAATTGTATGTAATGAAAATTTTGTATGTTCATGTTCTCCTGACATTTATGCATTCCATATATGTACTGACACATAAGCATCTAATTTACCAAATAATAATTTACCTCAAAGCTGCCTTCCCTTACCATTATGCCTGCAGAGGAAGAGTTGTCCAAGGGCTTCCCAATACCACTTCTCTTGAGGAAGTAACCAATCTTAATCATGTTAGGCAGGCTTTAAGGAAATGGAGAGGCAATCCGAGCTTCAGTGTGGAGGGACAAAGTGCTGATAACATTTCAAGGGTCTCTTTCTCTATCACTGCACTGAAACTACACTTTAAATGTAGCAGTTTTGCCAGAGCATCTGTTCAATGGAATGTATTACTTCCTAATTTCCTACACCACTCAGAGTTCTACACAGCTCATATTCCCCTTTTGCAACTGCCTCCTCCCTGGCTGTCTTGAACCTCTAGTTTCTCTACTAACTTCTAAGCCTCCATGCCACTTTTTTACTTGCCTTGTCATGTTTAATTTCATTAGGCAGGTAGTGGTCACACAGGTTTTGATTATATTATCTCATATTTGAGTAAAAATTAAAAACTAAAAGCAATATTGATGAAATAGTTGCTGCAAAGATAATCTTTAATATATGAAAATATACAAATTAACAAAAATAGAAAGCATCTATACTCACAGTTACATGAGCCACATTATTGAGCAAGAAATTCACAAAAGGGTAAAAAAAGGACAAGAAATTATATACTCCTGCTCAATAGTAAGAAAAGAAACCTGAGGCTCAATCTTCAATTATTTGCAAAAATTTGAAGTATTTCACACTGTCTTGGCATGTTCAAACATTACACTGAAGAAATTCAAAATTCAGAATCTGTTCTCAGAAAGATATCACTACTGATAATTATTGTCATTCACTTCTGGTCTGTTTTCCCTGTTTCACATAATTCTTTAGGAATTTTACTTTAAACATTAAAAAAGTGAATAGTTCATTAATACCTATGATAATATACTTAGACATCAGCAATATTCCCAAGGTCTCATTCTACTATAACCAATTAAACTAAGAAATATCACTTAAATATCATATTGGGTTATTTTGTTCTTAGTTTTACATATGTATATAAATTTATAGTTGTTTATTTTGAAAAACAGAACAGAATTGAACAAAAACAAAAGAAATGCCATTCTTTTCAAAATATGAAAGACTTCTTCCATGGAGCCCTCATAGCAGAACTGTGTTCCCAAAAGTGTATTTATAATTCTAATTCTTACAGTACATTTTAAAATTGAATAATGTTAGCAGTAGGTTTACAAGTATTTGATTAATTACAGTTAGAACAGTCTACTTTAATGAAATGGTAGCCACTTTGGCTGACAATATAAAGATGCTTTGGAGCTTAATCGATGAAAGCATTGAAGTCATTTATGACCTATAGATAAACTGCCTCACATTGGTCTTTCCATTAACTAGCTCACCCCTTTACTATGTGCTGATATTCTTTACAGTTGAACCATCCATGATCACTTTCACTAAGGTGTGCATATTATTCAAAAATATTTTTCACCAAAAATAAAATGGGAATCATGTAGGTACTAGAATAATAGAAATAATTGAATTTATAAATGTTAGTGCATCTACATTCAGGTTAATAATACTATCCAAGAAATATGTGTATATTATTTCTTTTAAAATTGAACTTTAGCTCAAAGCACTTGAATTTACACTGCGGAGGCTAGAAGTTTGGTCAGCTGGGGCAGTAGTTAAGTAGAACTCTAACCCTTGAGGCATTGTATTTAAGAATTTTGTCTTATGTTTCAATATGAGTGGACTTTACCTGTCCCAGACTTACATGACAATCATGGGCACTTTATAATGAGATCTCTGAAATATGTTTTCTGAATTCTGCCTCACTGTATTATTTCAGTGATAGTAAAAGATATCCATTGCATAATAGTAATATACTCAACATTAGTCACAAAAATTCCACAGGAGTTCAGAGTCATTGTTACTATTATTGTTTTCAAGAATAAAGCTCTGGGAGTTCCCTGATGGTGTAGTGGCTTAGGGCTTCAGCATTGACACTGTCAGCGCTGTGGCCTGGGTTCAATTCCCAGTCAGGCAGCTACCCACATACCAAAAAGCAAAAAAAAAAAAAAAAAAAAAAAAAAAAAAAAAAAAAAAAAAAAAAAAAAAAAAAAAAAAAAAAAAAAAAAAAAAAAAGAATAAAGCTCTAGGTGAGTATAGGGTAAATTTTGTCCTGTTAACTGATGAAGAGGCTCATAGCTTTTATTCATAAGACAGCTGTATGGGAAGGTAATTTATAGAAAATGTCCATAAAGTCCTTATTTAGATCTCTGCATGTCCTTCTATCCATTTAACCATTTGAATGGGTCAACTAGTGTATCAGAGACCCGAAGTATGCTCTCAGAGTTGAAATGCTACTTTAGTCAATAATACAATGCTATGATGGATGAGAATAAACAATTATGATGCATGAGAATAAACAATTACTATTAATTAAGCACCTATTGTATCCTCTCCACTACATCTGTCCAAATGTTTTCTCATAGCAACTATTCAGAGCAGGTGTAATTACCCTGATTTTATAGATAAAAATACTGAGACTCAGAACAATTAAATAATTTGCCACCTAGCATGTGACTGAGTTGGGAATAAATGGAACTGATTAAACAGGTCTCCCACTAGAATTCACATGTTCATCTCATTCTTTTATGTTCTCAGGGAATTATAAGCTTTTTCAGGACCTGTGTATTATATCAGTCTTATTAACATATTTGATCTCTCAGAGTTTGCAATCTTGCATTGCTATCCAGCAATTATTTTTACTTTAATAGCTGTATGTTAGTAGAGATAGTGGACCATATTAGATCTATGAAATAAAAAAAAAATCATAATATTTATGGAGGTAGTCAAATGCCTTGTAGCTAATGTTAGAATGTTAGAAAACTCCACAGGTCAAAGCATACAGGCTTTGTGATAGCCACTCAGGAGGCTTATACTCTGAGAATGAACCTTCTTGCTGCATGATGTGTGCAAGATTAAGAAATATGTCATGGACCACTTTGGAAGGTCACATCAGTTCTATAGATAAATATATTTCATAAACAGAACTAGAAGCCTTTTTATACTGCCTGAACTAAGAAAATGCATCAGGAAATCGATATTATTACCAGTAACATGTATTACCAGCATGGTATTTAAGGCCCTTTTTATTCAGTTCTGTGTTCCCCATAGTGCCAAAGACAATGCCTACCGGAATAGAATAAGTACTTATTGTATCCAATTAGCTTTTCATAGTTAAAAAAAATTTCAAATTCCAGTGAAGCTAAAAAAAAAGCACAGATGCTTTTAGGGTTCTGAGATCAGAAATATATGTAATAGATTTCATATTAAATAAAGGATCATCATAGTTAATCATCATATTAAATAAAGGAGTTTCCTTATTGTTGTTAGGGGAGAACACTTGGTTTCGTCTTCACCATCGTTAAAAATCTTCCACCTCACATTTCAGGGGGCATGAGTATGTCAAGAACATTCCTCCCCATAATGTTCTTCACCTGATAACACAGGAAAGAACATTATCCATAACTTACCACATTTTCTTTTAAGAAATTTGAAGATTATGACACTCAAAGTGTTATTTTAGTATACAGTGTTTTAGTTCTTCCTTGTTAATTTTGATAGGCATTGCTTTAGTTTACTAAATGTTTTATTGTTAAATGTATTGCTGGGACATTGATTAGTATAAATTGCACAGGTTCCCGGTGTACAATCCTACATTATATCTTGTACGTGTTACACTATGTGTTCATCACCCAGAGTTACTCTTGTTAAACTTCTCAAAGAACCAATTTTGACTTTGTTAATTTTCTCTGTTTATTTCTAGAGTCACTGATTCTCAGTCTTAATTATTTATTTCTTTTAATTTCCTTAGGTTTATTTTGCTTATCTTTAAGGTGGAAAATGTATCCATTGATTTTTAAATCTTTCATCTTTTCCAATAAAACCACTGAAAGCTATACATTTCTTTCTATGCACTGCATTAGCTGTTCTCAGTATTTTGTTGCCACTTACTTTCATCGACATTTCTTTATATTTTAAATACCCATGTGACCTCTTTTCTGACCAATTGATTATTTTGTGGTGAATGTTTTTATTTCCAAATAAATAGTAAAATCTTCCATAGATCCAATAAAATTTTAGTATTGATTTAAAATTAATTTTATTCAGAAAATGTCTCTTATTAATATATGATTTCACATTTTAAAAATTGTTGAGGTATTTCTATTGTCCAGCCTAAATATATGAGGACCAAAAAACCCCAAACTTATTTATAGAAACATCATGTATTTATTCTTATATTTTAAAACTTCAGTCATTTCAAAGTACTCTTCTTTTTTTATTTTTTTGATGGTAAGGACATGGAAATATATTTATTAAACTAATATTTGCATTAATCTAAAATAGTATATAACTAGAATACAATAATCCTCTATCCATTAATTATTAACATATTGCTCTTCTTAAAATAATATTTAGGTATTCTATATTCAAAGACTTCTATATATGTATATAGTTTACAAACTGATATCTTACTTTTATTTCATTTAACCAGATTATGCTGTACACATTTTTCAATACATTAAAAACATCAAAGTACTCTTCTTTTGATGAAATACAGCTATTAAAATGCCTTTTCCACTGCTCAATATACTTTTCAAACTTGTCCATTTTGATGTCATTTAGTGCTTCTGCCATTTATTGTTTCACCACTTCCACTCTACAAAGCATTTATTTGAGGACTATTTTCATCCAGGGAAACAAATAGGAGTCACTTGAGGAGAGAACTGGTGAATGGCAATGGTGGGGCACGGTGGTTATGGCAGTTTTTGTAAAAAAACTTCAGTGGGGTTAAAAGTAGGTGAGTTTGCATGGTGGAAGAACAGTCATCTGTTTGCCAGACTCAGGTTGTTTCCTCTGCAAATTGTAACACAACCTTTTGAAAACATATATTTAAAACCTTTGGTTGTCTCTTTGACCTGGAGCAACAAATTCCAAGTGCACAATCCCTCTCACATCACATAACAAATGATTATTGTTTCCTGGGCTTTTTTCTAGGGATTCCCCCTCAGACCTTGTAAAAGTTCCATTTACATTTAACATAAATACGTGTTCTTCAAGTGTTAGATATAATGTTCTATAACTTCAGTTTAGTCAAGGTGGCTGGTAGATCATTTAAATCATTTCCATCCATACTGACATTTTTCTCTAGTTGATGTAGCATGTACCAACTAACGTACATGCTACCATTTCGACTTATGTTTGTAAATGTGCCTTTGCTTCCCTTTAGTTCTTCCACAACTGTACAACTCTGTTATTAGACATGTAGTACACACTTATTATTATTGTCAGGGCTCTCTTGAACATTATGAAATGTTTCTATCGCTGGTAATACTCGTCTCACACTTTGTTTTTGTATGCTATTTCGGCTCTCTTGTTACTTGGATTTGCATGGTAAATCTTTTTCTACCATTTTCTTTTCAAATTATATGTGCCTTTTTTCTTTACGTGACTCTTCAATAATAATAGTTTGGTGTCACTTTGTTATCAAGTCTGACAAGCTACTTTTTAATGGCGTCACTGTATGATTTATTAGAACACTTATGAATATTTAGTCCACTTACTTTTAATGTGAGTGCATGTATTCTATTTGTCTGCTTTTTTATTGATGTTATTGTTCCTCTGTAACTACTTTCCTGTCAACCCCCCTTTTTATGGTTAAGGGTGTATTTTTAGTTTTCCCTTTTGATTCCTCAATAGCCTTTTTAGCTATACCCGTTTGCATTGTATTTCTAGTTGTTGCTCTATGAATTACAAGTGCATGTAAATTCTCACCTTCTTGGAGTCAATGCTCCATTCTTTCACATTTAATACAGAAAACTTGTAACAGTATAGTTGTATAGACTCCCTCATCCATCATGCTATTGTTGTAATGAATATGAACTAAAATCTCTGCTTAGTTCTTTTCATTTCTAGCTGCTAAAAGTTTTACAGGTCCCTTTGAGGTCTTCCCCATGCCATGAATAGAAGAACCAAGTGTTTTGGGTGAATTTGATATGCAGCTTTTTGGGTTGGTGCCTTTTGTCCTCTTCCCCAAACTTACTGTCTAATGTTCCAGTCCTAAACTCTATCCTTTGACCCACTAAAGCCAAACAATGGGACTTCAGCCTTGTTCTACTCAAAACACATAGATGAAAACAATGCCATCAGGCATAAAGGTTACCAGCATGCAAATCACCTAAGGCAAAGCTTTGTCTCTAATAATGAATGCCAGTGTTGCAGGCCTTCTGCCACCTTCCCAGGTGGTTTCTACCTGTTGCTTCTGACATACCCAGAACATTCTGTAGAGAAAAGATTAAATTTAAAATTTTTGCTGCAAAATTAAACTTCTCACGTCATCATATCATCGCTTTGGTATTAAAATGCTCTTCTAATCATAGATGTTTAGACACACAAATCTAAATACTTTATTTTAGATATAAGTTTTAGAATTTTGAGGAAAACCAAAGTGCATAAACTCTATGTACTTTTGCAATCTAAAGTTTTTGGGAGTGGCTCTTGACTGGTTTTATAAATTGTTTTTATTTGATGACTAGAAATATTGGTTGAAAACTAAGCAGTTTTTCCTATTGTCTTCTTTACACATTTTTTAAAAAGGAGAATCAGAGGAAGAGATATCTAATATTTGTCTTAAATATTAAGGGGATTTGATTTAAAGCAGGAATTATGACAATTGCTAACAACAAATACATTGCTGTCAGTTAAATAACTAGAAGAGTTCTTAATGATCAAGATATACAGGCTAATCACTAAAGCATAGCCTTCCTTAGTTAAAAGATTTTGGTGTTTCAGCAGCAAATGCCAAACAATGCAGATTTCAGAGTCATGAAATAGTCTTAATAATGCTATCATGTCTCCTCAACTCTTCAGAATTAAACTTAAATAGTAAATGCTTTTCCTTGTTTACAGAGTCCATGCTTTAAAAGTCTATCATCATCACATGTAAAAGAAAACCTTCGAGATTCCCTATCACCAGGGTTTGAGGAAAAAACATCTATAAAAGGTTGTTATATCAAACTGTTGTATCTTATTTTATTTGTGAATTCTGTACTGCATAGAATTTTACCTAAGAATGAGTATGTGTAAAGGAAATAATAATTCCCATAGCTATAAGAACAATTTATTTGTGTTTGAACTGAGTTTTGGTCTCAACTGTGATATATATGCATACTAACCATGTGAGATGCAAAACCTTATCTCTGAGTGCCTGAACATTCTCAATTTATAATGAGAGCAGTCTCATAAGGTCATTGTGAAAATTAAATGATGCTAGGTAATTTAGCTTCTTTCCCAGCTTTTGGCACATGTAGAATGATGAGTAAATGTGAACTATTATTATATATGTGTTCCTGCAACAGTGTGCCATATGACTTCATGGTTAGGTAAACTTGTAGAGTGAGCCTAAGCTGGATTGGAGTCCAGACACAGTTTCATGAGCGAACTAACCAACCTCTCGCATACTCTATAGTGATGTTTCAAATGGGGATAATAATAGTACCCTATGTCCTGGTGTGTTTGTGAGAATTAAATACTTAATAATAATTGTAAAGTACTTAGTGCCACAGTAAGCACAGAGTAGTGCAAATGTGAATTGTTAACATTATTTGCTTCCTTGTTTCTATAACATGCAGTTAAAGAGAGTTAAAGGCTTAGGACTGGGATATGTAATTAACATTTATTAAGTGCTTACTATGTAGTATATGTTTTGTCATTTCATAGATGACAAAAACTGAAGTGCCACAACATTGGGAAACATACCCAAGGTCAGTGATGGAGATAGCATTTCAAACTTAGGCTTGAAAGTCCTTGTTCTTGTCACTCTGAATACATTGGCTAGTAGCTCAAAAGAATCCACTAATGATATTTGGAGTAATAAGTGCTCTCCAAATGTGAATCTATAACTATAATTATAAAGTGATTTTCAATCTAGTGTGCCTCAGAAGAGGTCCTCAAAATTGACTGTAACAAAAGCAGCAAAATTTAGACTGACATTGAAAATACAGTCTTGGCCAATAAGTAGGTGGATCTTAGTGGAAATAAGGCTTCATTCTCTGCATGGTAAATTTTCATAGAATCGCACTAATCTTTGATTCTTCCTGCATGTACACAAGTTTATGACTGTACTGCTAGTAACTGTAGCAGCATTAAGATATGTGTTTCCTACTTTCACAGCATCATATTCCAGCTAAGAAACAGGCTTTTGAAGAGAATTGATTTTTCTATATAAATTCTGGGCTTTTAAATCAACATGTGTTTTTGGCATGTCTTTGGTTAAAGCAAGTTATTTTATTTTATTTATCAATATGATATATTTTCCAAGTATTAGGTATCACAAATGTGTTAGTAGATTGAGTAGCCCTTTTCTCTTTTGAAGATCAGTTTGGAAAACCTTTATTCAAGTTGAATTATGATAATTCTCCTCATGTTTTTTATTGTAAGGGAAATGGGTTGTGAGCAATCCTCTCATTTCAAGAAAAGCACTTGAATGTGTAATTTATCTTATTAATTTAGAAGAGAGTTTTAATTCTGTTTCTCTGTCTCAGATGATAAAAAATTCACTGAAAACTCTAATTTCTTGAAATTAAATGAAAGTCAAGAAAATTCACTTTTGATAAGTTTTGTTACTACTGCAATTGAGAAATCCAAGTCTAACCAAGTGACTGCTGATGACATTGAAGAAGAAAATGATATTTACCTGATTGTGAGTGATGACTTCATTGTTCATCCACCATTATCAAAATCTCGGAGTCTCTTAATATCTACCCATAAAATTGAATCAGCAAAGATATTGATATAAATTATATTTTTTATACTACAGCTAAAACTTGAAATATAACTTTTAAATATTTTTTATCTCATGTTATATACTTCTGAATTACTTAAGGAAAACCCATCTTTTGATAGTGATATTATATTATCAAGTGGTTATTATTTAATTCAATAGAATTTTAACTTCAGGAAAATTGACAGTGTATACAATAAAATCCAATGTTTCGTTAGAAATTATGAGAAGTACATAGTCACAATATACCTTGAAATATCACAGAAATACAAATAAATGAGTTGAGAAGTTTCATTTTATTGTTAGACTTATTGGTGTGACATTGGACAGCAAGAATTACATAGGTGCCAGGTGTACAATTCTACAGTGCCTCGTCTGTCTTGCATTATATATTTACCACATAGTGTGTGTTCTTTTTCCATCACCATATATTTGGCTTCACCTCCTTTTTTCCCACCCCCTCCCTCTTCTTCCACCCCTTTCACCCCAGGTAACCATTAAACTATTGACTGTGTCCATAAGTTTTTTTCTGTTGATGTTTTTTTCTTTGTTGATTTCAGTTTTGTATTCCACATATGGGTTAAGTCACATGGCTCTTGGATTTTTCTGTCTGGCTTATTTTGTGAAGCATGATTTCTTTTTTGAAAATGGTAGTATTTCACCTGTTTCTTATAGCTGAGTAATATTCCACTTTGTGTATGTGACATTGCTGCTTTAATAAGCCATTTACCTAAGGGCACTTTGATTGTTTTCATGACCTGGCCACCGTGAACAGGGCAATGAACACTGTGATCAACATTGGGGTATGTAAATCTTTGCAGACTAAGGTTTTCAAATTTGGGAGGTAGATACCAGAAGGGGCATTGCCAGATCATTCGGGGACCCCATTTCCAATTCTCTGAGGAACCTCAACAATGTCCTTCATAGTTGTTGAACCAATTTGTATTCCCACCAGCAGTGTGCAAGGGTTCCTATCTCTCCACGGCCTCCGGGGTAGTTATAATATTTTTTACTTTTTAACAATAGCCATTTTCACAGGTGTGATATGGTATCTCATTGTTTTGATTTGCATTTCCTTAATAGTGACTGAAGTTCAGCACTTTTTACATGTCTGTTGGCCATTTGTATGTCTTGTGGGTGAAGTGTCTGTTCAGGTCTTCTACCCACTTTCTAAGTGGATTGTTACTTTGTTGTTGTTGAGTCATACAAAAATAGCAAAGCAATTGACTGATTTTACATTTCTGGTACTTTACACATTTATATATTGATAAAATATAACCATTTTACATGGAAACATAGATACACAGAGATTCTTATTTTTTATATGTGTAAAAAAGCTTTTGAACTATTATCAGTTCTTTCTGCTTGTGACCACCTACCTATATCACTCTTACAAACTGGCTTCAATCTCACAAAATAGCCAAGAATATAAGATGTCATTGGACATTACCGTTCTGTTTTTCACTTTTCTATCTTGAACTTTATATGTGTGTTCAAGACCAACCCTTCAGCTCTTGGCCCATATGCTTCCCATTGACTAAAACTGGAGTCTAAAACATACCACATGCTCAGTTCTTCCCTATCTACTAAAATAAAAACCCTGAACAGAAAAAAGAATAACTTCCATTGTGCTCTTTAATACTACAGTGGATTTAGAAAGAAACCTATTTCCCCAGTGCACAGGACTGTAGGAAGTGGACCTTCAGGGGGTGCACATATGCCTATCAGTACGTATGCAGCATTACACTGCTGTGGTTAGTGCCAGGCCCTTCTCATTTGATCTTCACACCTCAGTAAGTTAGGTGGTATGTTCACTTCTAAATTATATCAGCTTCATAATAAGGAACTTTATTTTTAATGTTAAATAATATTAAATGAAACACAGCATATGATGGGATTGAAGTAATTAAACAATAACAGCCTGGCAATACACTCACCTACATATGTTCCAGTCAGGCACTCAGTTTCTGCATTTGGAATACGGTTATAGAATAAGAATTTTATGCCTTGAGGCTAGTCAAAACTCAATTTTGAAGCTAAGATCTTTGTGGCTTGGCCATTTAACTTACCCTGTCTTACTTGATAAGCCTTGGACAGTTTTCCTTTTGTTTTTTCTTTACTGAATTATTTTCTTATAAACATGTGACATTACCCACTTAGCCTTTTATACTTCATTTTGGTAGTGATTCTATAGTACAATTACAAAGAAAAGTTGACTTCTTTTGCGTGAATAGTAGTAGATGCATATGTGATAAATTCTTTTTAGAAAGGGACATTTAAAAATGCAATGAATAATTCAGAATAAATTTTCAATAAATTAATTTCTCTAAGTATTATAAATGAATCATGTTTTGAAACATAATACGTAGGTTTCAAATGATGAATACTGAGAAAATTAAGGACAAGTACATATGTATATTTGTATAGCTATTTGTACATAAATTCATAACTTTCTATTATTTTTCAAAAAATAGAAAAAAGCTGCTAAGAGAGAAAAAGCATTAGTGTCATTTGAGGCCTGGAAGGCTATGAAAGAAAATGAAGCAAAAATAAAAGCTGTGCAAAAAAGGCTTGAATATAACACAAAAAAGAAAACTGAGGAGGAAAACGCTGCAAGAAGAAAAGAAGCAGCACAAAAAGTATTCAAGAGCTTTACACAGCTTTCTTAATTACTTTTATTAGTAATTGCATTTGTGTTTGCTTATTTTGCAATCCTCTCAGTAATTACAATCATTCTGAACTTTTTCAGGCTTTTCAAAGTTGGAAAGAGAAAAAGATGGAATATCTTAGAGAGAAAAATAAAAAGGAGAAGGAATATGAAAGAGCAATGAAAGAGAAACAGCAGGAAGCACTTACCAAGAGAATGAAAGACAATGAAATTGCCCTAGAAAAATGGTAATCTAAGACATTAAATATTGTGATACATTTTCAGTTTATAACACTTTTGTCTTCTTTAACATTTATTCACTTCAAATTTACTGATGTATCTCAATCTTATAATTCCAAAGACATAATAGAAAAGTTTTATTATATATTCTTAACTTTTCAGTGTTTTATATTGTCTTACACAGGAACACAAAAAAAGAAATCATTCTCAAAGCAAAGGCTAAAGAGAAAATAATTGAGAATAGAAAAGAAGACCTGAAAAGAGCTGAGAAAAAAGATAAAGAAGCTATTAGTGAATACAAAAACTGTCTGGTAGGTATTTTTTTTTAATGCACTACTTTTTTTATATGTACTTTTTCATAATTTTTCTGTCCCTGTTTTCAGTTCTATTTTTGTCAGCACTGATCATTTCTACCTGGAAGCTGTCCTGTTGAAAACATTCCCTTCTCCCACATATATCATATTATCTTTGATGTACTTATTTCTATTCATGCTTCCACTATTCCCTAAAAATACACTCAGGCTTAAAACTTTAGTCATAATATTCTTCTTTACCTGCATCCACACAATTACACTCACACTGAGTCATGCCCATTTTTCCTTTGCAATTCTCATGTCTGAAAAATCAGAGGAAGCTGAAAATTATACTACTGAAAGAATGCCAGATTATTTTAAGTTAAACTTGGTCATGACAAGTGGTAACACTGAAATCAATGGAAAGAAAGTTACTGCAGTATTTGCTCTCTTTAGGTTTCTCTGATGTCCTCAAAAAATCTTGTTTAGGTCTTTTAATAAAAGAAAGCTGAAGAAGTTTGGGAGGAAA
>PVJL010015871.1:0-22799 GCA_004026885.1 Lyroderma lyra
GCCACTCAGCAATGGTCATCGTCAAGCAGCCATTGTAGTAGAAGTTTATGTTGTTGGGCCCACGCCGAAACTCTATTCCTGCCACCAAAGTCCCATTTTACATTTGGTTATGACAAGGGTGGCTTGAGAAAGAGGTCGACTGGTATCCATAGAATGGGTCATCCTATCCACTTGATTGTTAAAATCTTGTACTGCTCAGATAACCATTTGGTGAGCATTTACATGGGACATAAATATCTTCATTTTTTTTTGTCCACTTAGAGAAATATCCACATATCTCTTGCACAATTTTTCTAGTATTCAATTCTTTAGTCATATGCATATTTCTTCAAAGTCCCTGATCATCCAGCCAAACTATTAGCCAAAGCCCACAAACTGTTTTATAATCATATATCTGGACATTTTTCTTTCTAGACAAGTGAACAACCAGGTACATTATTCAAAGCTCTCTCCACTGGGAAGATTTTCCTTCACCACTGTCCTTCAGGGAAGTCCCAAAGAGTGGAGTAGTACAGTAGTTGCCCACTTTCGGATGGTGTCTGTACATTATGGAGAAGCATTAGTAAACAAGGCCCCAGGTTATCTCCTTTTCTGGCTACTTACAGAGAACCTCAATGAGACCGTAAGTGCAAACTCAGATAGAAAAGCCAGTGTAGCAGCTGTGGGGACCATGGGCATTTGGGCTACTTCTGTAACTTACTCAGGTTTTTAGGGCCTAGTTAAGCTAGATCATGTATATACTACTTCCATTTGATGATGTTGTATCTATTCACTCCCACCTTTATAGTTTAGTGGATAATATAACACTCAGTTCCTGAAAGTCACCTCTGGTCCCATGAGAAATTGGAGGCCACGTTTAAGCATTCAGTCTCTATTAAGGCCTAGTAGCAGAGGCCAACAGATTTCTTAAATGGCAAGTAGTTACCAGCAATGGATGGCTTTGCTCCAAACCTAAGGTTCAGCACCATGATTATCTACAGAGGCTTGATGAAAGTTCAAAACAGCATTCTTATCTGCCACTACCACTTTAAGCACCATTATTTCTGCTGGATCATATGGCCTAAAAGGCAGAGCACCTTGCATTGCAACCTAGACTTGTGAAACATTCTCTTGTTCTGAGCTCCTCTCAAAACTAACAGTTTATCTGGTTACTCAGTAAATGGGTTGGAATAATACACCCAATTGAGGATGATGTTGCCTGCAAAACATTAGGGGCCCACCATGTGTTTACCACATTTTTGGTGCAGGAGTGGCCAGATGCAACAACTTATCCTTCACCTTAGAAGAGATACTTCCATATGACCCACACAACTGGACCCCTGGAAATTTTACTGAGATAAATGGACCCTAAATTTTTGCTGAATTTATTTCTGACCTTCTGGCAGGCAAATGTCAACTAGTTAATCTTACACTAGTTGATATTTCTCGCTCACGAGAACCAATCAGCATAATGGACTAATACAATGTCTTGTAGGAAGGAAAGAAGATTGGGTCTTGAGAAAACATTTGTAAATCATATATCTGATAAAAACCTTGCATCCAGGATATATGAGAATTCTGAAAACTCAACAATAAGAAGATGTATAACTCAAGTAAAACATAGGCAAACGATTTAAATCCCACTTCACTCAGGTATACAGATATCAAATAAAGACCAAAATATGCTCAATATAATTTGTCATTTGGGAAATGCAAATGGAGACTACAATGAAATATTATGATTCAATTATTAAAATGACTAAAACTGAAGATTACTCACACTGGAAGCAGCAATGCAAACCTTTGTAGGCAATAAAATGAGTTAGGAGGCAATTAAACAGAATCGAAGGGAGCAATAAATTTAAGTGAAGTTTATTATGTTGAAGCTGTCAGTGTATGCTACACTGCTTACTCCACCCTGCTGATGAGTTTTCACAGTGACTTCTTTTCTATGTATTTTTCTCCTTTAAAAAATTTTTTTGTTTTGGTTTTCACAAGCAAAATTCTAAGGATGCAGGATAGTTGTTCAGTGTGTCTACCAAAATATGAGGGCTGTCCAGAAAGTGTCCAGCCATGCCATATGAAAAATAGAGGCATTTATGGCTGTATTTTTTCCAGACAACTCTTGTATATGCCCTTGTATTTGTTTTCTCTCTAGCTGCCAATCATGTCCCAAATAGAGTTTAACATGATTTCTACTCTTCAGATATCAAATCAAAAGTGTACTGGTTTCACATTATATAAGTTTTACATAAATAATGTCACATTTTTCTGAATGAACATTCACTGTCAACTTCTTTGTTAATGCTTAAAGGCATATATAAACACCTCACCATAATTTTCAAAATCTCTCAATAGTTTTTGCTTTAAGTTGGGGTAAAGGGTAAAGTTCCTGACCTAGCCTCCAGACCCCATGTGATCCCACCCATGCTGGCCTACCTCAATTCATCTAGCTCCTACTTGCTTCTGTCTTTGCATTTTTTTTATTTCTTCAATGATACAGCTCTCTGGTAATCTACATCCTCCAGTGATGGAAGGCCCTGAGGGTGACACATGTCCAGAGGTATCACCTGGTTAGAAATAAAGGTCCTTGTGGCCCCACCTCTGATCTCTAGAAACAGAATCTATTTTTAAAGGAAATTTCTAGGAGATTCACAGGCATTAAAATTTCAGAAGCACGGATTTAGGTCACTCTGGTCCTTTGTTTTGGGTTCCCTTTACTTACCCCACTGACTTTTGCCTAGTAAGATTTCTTATCAGTTTTTAGCTTAGATTGGGGAATATCAGAGTTTTCCAGAAAAAGATCCAGTCATAAATTTCTCTATTTTTCATATTACATGGCTGGATATTTTCCAGACAGCCCTTCTAGGTCTAGAATGTGAGCTGCAATTTGCATGCAGAGGACAATTGTACTTGAGGTTGGATCCTGAAGGGAATCTCAAACTTTAGCCCCACTAAAATCATGTGAGTTTAGCTCAGACAAGACAATACTAATCAAAGCACTTAGAGCAACAAAATTTATAGGTAAATTAAAGTTTGCATAAACACATCAGAAGTGTTATCTTTGGTGAATAAATAGTGGCATGAAGTGAAATTTCAACTGTTAAAATTAAAACTGTCTACAACTTGATGTTTATAATTTAAGAGTCTATAATACCCTATAGGATAACATTGACTTTTATACATGTTCAAATCTACAACACCCAGCAGAACAGCTTAGTTTTGTCCTAAAGGGAATTCTTAAGTGCTATGAGGAAAATTTTGGTTCTGTACTCTTTCTTTTCTGGAAACAGCACATTGTTGTACAATGAGTTGATTCCTGTGTTGAAATCAAATATATATAAACATTTCCCTGAGCTTGGGAAACAAAGCCTCCAAACTGAATCAGTGTGCAAAGAGTTTTCATCTATGTTGTTGTCAGTCTAGTGTTGTTGTATTTTTTTCTACTTTAGAAAGCCTAACTATTTGAAAAGATCTCCACAATTTCTTACAAGATATGGGTAAGAGAAAAACAAATTCTATAATATTCATTATTATTTATATAAAAAGTTAAAATCATATAAGATGTAATATTTTAGATTTGGTTTACAAGATACCAAACAAATTAGATAAAAAATGTAAGGCAATTAGTGAATTACCTGTATATCTTATTTTTGTGAATAAATCTGAATAAGAAAAAGACTTGTAAGGTTTAATTGTTCCCTTTAACAATGATTTATTATCTTTTCAACATAACTATAATGACTTTATAAGATAATCTTTGATTAACTAGAATGTTAAATAATTTAAAGTGGGTTTAAATATCGTCATTATTCTAATTGAAAAATCCATTTTATTTAATTAATTACATTCTCTGATTAAATTTGTAAGATAGGTCACTTATATATTCAGTCCTTTATCCTTTCACCCACTTCTCACAATAATTACATTGAGTATTTTATATATATATTGTAGGAAATATGCAGAAAATGTTCCTCCATTGCTCTTTCCAGTTTTATGAGTTAATAAGTACGCAATACAAATTGAACTTGAGAATTTTCAATTAGTAATTTAGGATTGCATGGCAGGAAGCTCATTAAAAATAAAAATACATTTGTCACTTATAATTACTGGCACTGGTTATTTATATTGAAATTGGTTTCAATATTGTCCTACTAAAAAACTGGTGGAGAAGTAACTTTTCTAAAGTAAAACCAGCAGGATTTGTAATGACAAAGATAAAACAGAGGGGTATAAAGATGGCAGTGTGAGAGGATGTCCCTGAAACCTCTCCTGGAAATTACAAACTGAATCTGACAAGGGAATCCCCAAGTGGCACAGCCTTAGATGAGAGACCCACCCATCACAAGAAACCACCTAAAGGTCAGAGAAATAGAGAGGCAAACAGGAGAAAAAGGAAGAGAGCAGCATGGAGACAGGACTGAGAAAGCCAAGGCTGGTGGTGGAAGGACTTAGGAGAGGGCCAGGGAAAATGGGCTGAAGCACAGCGTGATCCTGGACAGGCAAAGGAATAAACAGTGGAAGCCCCATGAGGGGATGAGATAAGGCTCAAGTGTGAGCTAAGGAGAGCTAGAGCTCCAGCCAAAGTGCCATGCCCTGGATGTGATAGAGCCTGAACAAAGGCCTGCTAAAGTACCTGGGATAAAAGCAGAGACCCAACTAAACATGGCCCAAAGCTAGGAGCTGACAGGTGCAGGACTCAACTACAAATTGGCCCTCTAAGAGCTTGAGACTAAATGCCGACAGCTGAAGCAGGGGTCACTGATCAGAACAAAACATAATCCAGTGCTGCAACCTGCGCGGGGAACACAGGTAAACCAGAGGGGAGGTGATGGGGAATGAAGAGAAAACACACAGACATAGACATAGACAGAAAAGTTGAGACCGGGAGTTTCTCTGCACAGAGATCCCGTCTGGCTGTCATGAGTTTATTTTATAGGGTGGGCAAAACAAGTGAGATCATAGGGGTAAATCAGTAAAGCAACACTGGAAAGTACATCTAAATTAGGGAATACAGTTACAGATAACTGCATTTAATTAATATATTGTTACATGTTGCTAAGGCATTACTGATTATATTATTATTATTCTCTTCAAGGCAGGCAGGCCACAAGTTATGTCTTGAATCATTTCCAGAGACCAAACAACCTTGCTCCCAATGTCATATTTTTCCACCCAAGCCAGAAACCACATCCCGAGTATTGTCCTTGTGCACCCAGCTCAGGGCTGCCTTGCAAAACCCTTAAACTGTGGACTTCAAGCACACAGGTAGCCTTGCTAAAACCTGTTTACTCAAAGGACCTGACTTCTGGCTCACATGCTCCCTACAATCCAGGGTGAAGCACAAGCTAGGGAGAAGGAAGAAAGGTGGTGCCAATGGCGTGCAATCATTTCTCTGCACTTCTGCCAGAGGGCCAACCTTGTTTTGTGGTGTACATCCTCCCAATTCCAGTGCATTTCTGACAGAGGGCCAAGATTGCTTTGTGGTTCATATTCCCCCAGCTTTGTTGCACTCCTGACAGAGTGCACAGCCACCTAAGCTCTGGTGCACTTCAACAAAGGGCTAGGCTTGTATTGCAGCACACACCAGGCATGGCTCAGCAATCGCCTGACTGAGAAGTGGGCTTAGGCTGCAGAGTGTGTTTTCCCCAAACCTGAGTTCTCTGACAGAGTCACAGGCCTGTTCCATGGCTGAGCCAGCACCTAGGGTGGCAAGCAACCTGGGTACAAACAGCAGCAATAAACCACACTGCCCCCACTGCTAGGCAGAAACAGTGAACATGGAGCCTGGCTATTTCCCCTTGCTCTCTGCCAAATCACCATTATCCTGTGCAGCAAACAAGTCCTGAGTCCCCCCCAACTAACCTTGCCCTTGTGGGAAGCAGCAGGGGAGCTCAGGGAAACTGTAGAACAAAGGCACAGCAACTTCTGCCTGCATCTATCTCAGAGGCAGAGAATATCACCACCCACTACATTTTTACCAAAGAGGAGGTGCGTAGAAACCAAGGTAACTGAGTCAAAGATGAGAATCCCATCCAACAGGAAAGCTCAGAGACAGAGAAAATTGAACAACTGGGAAGTTAAAGAAAGATTTCTCCATATCTGCCAGGAGAAAAATTCTTTATGCCCAGGAAGAAAAACACATCAACTACAATGAATTCCCTTGGGAAAAAAGTGTCTCAGAGAGAAAATAAAAAATCTCCAGAAGAAGAAATAATGGATTTGGAAATGTATAATCTGAGTGACACAGAATTCAAGACAGCAGTTCTAAGAATACTCAGAGAGCTCAAGGAATGCTGGCTGAGTACTCAGTCCCAGATAAATGATCATAGAAATCACTGAATAACAGGAACACTTTCACAAAGAAATTAAAGCTATAAAAAAGAATCAAATAGAAATTTAATAGCTAAACAATGCAATAAAAAAGATAAAGAATGAACTAACTAGCATAGGAAGCAGGGCCAACCAGATGGAGGAAAGAATTAGTGACATCGAAGATAGAAACATGAAAATTGAATACCAGGTAAAAGACAGAGAGTTAAGAATAACAACAACAAAAATATTTCTACAACTTTCTCACTCCATTAGAAACAACAATATTAGAATAATAAGAATGTTATTAAAAAAAGAACAAAATTCTAATGAGAATTTAATCAAATAGTGCACAAAACATTTCCAAACCTATAGGAAGAACTGGAATTCCAAATTCAAGAAGAAAACAGAACCCTTAGCTATGTGAATCTTACCAGATCTTCCCTAAAGCACCTTATTCTGAAGCTATCAAAAATCAAGACAAAGAAAGAATTCTCAAAGCAGCCAGAGGAAAAACTAAATTATAACCTTTAAATGAAAGCCCAGCCAGTTGTCATCAAACTTCAGTAGAAACTCTTCAAGCCAGGAGGGAGTGGAATCATGTATTCAAAATATTAAAAGAAAGGAACTACCAGCCAAGAAAAATCTATAAAGCAAAGTTATCTTTTAGATACTAAGGAGGAAGGAAGACCTTTTCAGACATACAGAAGCTGAGGGAATTTGCAAACACAAGGATGGCAATCCAGGAAATACTGAAGGAAGCTATTTGACCTGAAACAAAATACCTAAATCAATGGCAAAAAGTTGAGACAACTAAAACATAAAAACAGAAACAACAAAAGGTTAAATCCTCAAAATACAATAGAAATTAAAAGTATGTTTAAGAAAAGGAGCCACTATGAAACTTTTCATAGAGCTCATGGCAACTACTCAAAAACAAACAAACAAACAAACAACAACAAACCAGAACTAAGACACAACAGCAAAAAAAAAACAAAAAAACAAAAAACAAACAAAGAGGAAACAGAAGGAAATTCATAGATCACCATAAAGAAAAAAGACAGTGAGAAAAAAGCAAAGAAGAAACAGAGACACTGAACAACAAAAAACAGAATACAAAATAGTCATAGGAAATCTTTATATATCAATCATCACCCTAGATGTAAATAAACTGAACTCACCAATAAAAAGACACAGAGTAGCTGGCTGGATTAAAACACAAAGCCCATCTATATGCTGTCTCCAAGAGATACATATACCTTAGCCACAAAGACAAACACAGAATCAACGTGAAAGGGTGGAAAACAATACTTGAAGCAAATAACATCCAGAGAAAAGCAAGACTAGCCACAGTTATATCTCATTAAAAAGACTCAGGATAAAAAAAATGTAGTAAGAGACAAAAATGGACATTTTACAATGATAAAGGGGACAATACAACAACATGAAGACATGACATTCACAATACATATGCCCCTAACCAGGAAGCACCAAAATTCATAAAGCAACTATTTAAAGATCTAAAAGGTGAAACTAACAAAAAAAAATTATAGTAGGGACATAAAAACTCCTTGACAGCCATGGAAAGATCATCCAAACAAAAAATAAATAAGAAAATATTAGCTTTAAATGATACATTACAACAATTGGACACAATTGACAATTACAGAACACTCCATCCTACAACACAAAACTATACATTCTATTCTAGTGCATATGGAACATTCTCAAAGGTAAACCATATGCTGAGATGCAAAACTAGACTCAGCAAATTCAAAGAAATTGGAAGCATATTCTCAGACCATAAAGCCCTGAAATTGAAGATCAACTAAAATAAAAGGCAGAAAAAGTCACATATATGTGGTGATTAAACAACTTATTAAAAAAAGACTGAATCAAAGAAAAAATAAAATAAAAGATTAAAAATACATAAAAACTAATGACAATGAAAAGACAACATATCAAAATTATTGGAATGCAGCAAAAGCAGTAATAAAAGGAAAACTTATATAATTACAGACCTATCTCAAGAAAGAAGAAAAAGCATTAGTAAACACCCCATCTTAAAGAACTAGAAAAACAAGAACAAAATAAGCCCAAATTCAGCAGAAGGAAAGAAATAATAAAAATTAGGGCAGAAGTAAATGAAATAGAAAACAGAAAAATGATAGAGAAAATAATGCAACAAAGAGCTGGTTCTTTGAAAAGATCAGTAAGATTGGCAAACCCCTGGCTAGACTCACCAAATGGCAAAGAGAAAAAAACACAAATAGCCAAAACTAGAAATGAAAGAGGAGAAATTACCACTGATAACCACAAAAATACAAAAGATCCTGAGAAAATATTATGAAAAACTATATGCCACTAAATTTAACAACATTGAAAAATATGGATAAATTGTTAGAAACATATAGTCTGCCTAGACTGAACCAAGAAGAACTGATCAATCTAAATAGACCAATCAACTGTAAGAAAATTGAAACAGTTACCCAAAACCTCCACAAAGGCAAAAGCCTGGGAACAGATGGTCTCGCCAATGAGTCTATTAAGCATTCAAAGATAAACTAATGCCTAACTTCTACGAACTCTTCCAAAAAATTGAAGAAGAGACAATACTTCCCAAGTTATTCCATGAGGCCAATATAACCCTAATACCAAAGCCTGGTAAAGATAACATGCAAAAAATAGAAAAATTATAGGCCAATATTTCTGAAAAACACAGATGCAAAATCCTAAACAAAATTCCAGCAAATAGAATACAACAATGCATTGAAAAGGTTATACAACACGATCAAGTGGGATTCATCCCACAAACACAAGAACAGTTCAACATATGCAAATCAATCTGTGATACACCACATAAACAAACTAAAAGATAAAAACCAAATGATTATATCAATTGATGCAGAAAAAGCATTTGACAGACACAACATCTATTTATGATCAAACACTTAATAAAATGGGTATAGAAGGAAAGTACCTCAACATAATAAAGGCCATATATAGCAAACCCTCAGCTAATATCATACTGAATGGGGAAAAACTGATTCCCCTAAAATCAGTAACAAGACACCCATCAGGCAAGAGAAAGGAATCAAAGGCATCCAAGTTGATAGAGAAGTAGTTAAACTGTCACCTTTTCCAAATAACATGATCCTTTAAATAGAAAATTCTAAAGACTCCACCAAAAAACTATTAGAAATAATAAACAAATACAGTAAACTTGCAGGATATAAAATCAATGTACAAAAATTAATTGCATTTTATGTAACAACAATGAAACTTTCAAAAAAGAAATGAGCAAAACAATAACTTTGGTGACCACAATAAAAAGAATGAAATACTTAGGACTTGATTTAACAAAGAACCTGATGAACTATATGCTGAAAACTATAAAACACTACTAAAAGACATTGAAGAGGACACAAAGAAATGGAAAGATAATCCATATTCATGGATTGGAAGAATCAATGTAGTTAAAATGGGCATATTACCCAAAATAATATACGGATTTAAACCAATTGTCATCAATCCCACAGACATTCTTTCAAGAAATATATAAAAGAATGATCAGATTCGTATGGAACCATAAAAGATCCTGAATCACCAAAAGCACCCTACATAAAAAGAATAAGGCTGGAAGCATCACACTTCCTGATTCCAATCTTTACTACAAAGCATCAATAATCAAGACATCTTGATATTGGCAGAAAAACAGACACACAGACCAATGGAACAAAATTGAAAACCCAGAAATAAACCCACAAATATATGAACAGACTACTTTTGACAAAAGAGTGAAAATATACAATTAAAAAAAAAATCCTCTTCAGTAAATGGTGCTGGGAAAATTGGAAAACCACATTTAAAAGAATGAATCTGAACTGTGAACTGTCACCGTATACCAAAATTAACTAGAAATTGATTAAAGACCTTCAGATAAATCCTGAAACAATAAACTGTATACAAGAAAACATCAGTACTAACTTTATAGTCCTTGGGTTTAGGGAGGATTTTATGAACCTAATCCAAAGGCAAGAGAAGTAAAAGCAAGAATAAATGAATGGGACTGTATAAAACTAAAAAGCTTCTGCACAGCAAAAGGAAACATCAACAAAGCAAAGAGAAAAAAAAGCAAAGAGACAGCCAACCGAGTGGGTGAAAATATTTGCAAATAACACATTTCCTAAGAGTCTAATATCTAAAAAATATAAATAACTAGTATGACTCAACAACAAAAAAACAAACAACCCAATTAAAATGTGGACAGAGTACCTGAACAGACACTCCTCCCAGGAAAACATACAAATGGCCAACAGATATATGAAAAAATGCTCAACTTTAGTAGCTATTAGGAAAATGCAAATCAAAACCACAATGAGATACTATGCACACCTGTTAGAGTGGCTATTAACAATAAGACAAGGAACAACAAGTGTTGGAGAGCATGAGAAAAAGAAACCCTTGTACATTGCTGATGGAAATGCAAACTGGTACAACCAGTATGGAGGCTCCTCAAAAAAACTAAGAATAGAGTTACCATAAGACCTGGCAATTCCATTTCTGGGTATCTACCCACCAAATTTGAAAACCTTAGCCCTCAAAGATATATGCACCCCAATGTTCATTGCAGCTCTATTCACAGTGGCCATATCATGGAAACAGCCAGTGTCCTTTCATAGGTGACTGGATAAAGAAGATGTGGTACATATACACAATGAAATATTACTCAGCAATAAGAAAAGATGAAATAGGACCATTTATGACAACATGGATGGACCCTGAAACCATCATGTAAAGTAAAATAAGCCAGACAGAAAAAAGCCAGGAATCGTATGATTTCACTCACATGCATAACACAAAGCTGAAAGCAACCAAGAAACAAAAACTCAGGGACACAATCAATAGTTCAGTAGTTAGTAGTTATCTGAGGGTATGCAGGGACAGTGGTGGGAGAGAAGCAACAGGGTCTCAAATACATGGTGATGGAAAGAGAACTGACTCTGGGTGATGAACACATAACACAACACATAGATGATGTAGAATTGTACACCTGGAACTTATGTAATTTTTGCTGGCCAATATCACCCCAATAAGTTTAACAATAAAAAAATTAAGCATGTATTAAAATTGGAAAGAACTTTCAAGTAATTCTAGTGTATTTAATAACAATACAAATTTTGTAAAGCAAAATTTAAAATGAAAAATCTTTTTAACACAAATTTTATAAGAAAATAACTTCAAATGTTGAATATAAAAAGAAAGATTTCTTAGTGTTGACAACTTTTAATAAAACCAAGGTTAACAAAAATGTTTATCTGCAACCTCTGAACCTTTCCCTTCATTTCCTCTTCAGCCTTTCTCTGACACCTCCTCAGTCTCTCTTCATTGACTTGTCTTTCCTACTCTTATCCATCCATGTCTCTATTACTCTTTTCCTCCCCTTTTTTTTCCCCACCCACCCAAAATTTCCTATTTCTCTTTTCCTGTCCCCTCTCTCTTCTTGATGTCTTCTCTCTTCTCTTTGGAAAATTTTTATCAAAATGCTCTACAAGAAAAATATTTTAATTTTGTCTATATGAAGTAGACAAATGCCAATGCTTCTCCACATTGCTTGGAATACTCAAATATATTCCCCTCATGTTGTGTACCATTGTTTCCCATTCACTTCTCATTATTCTCTGGCCCCAACCCTACCATGATATAGAAATTGCTTTCACTAAATACACTAAAAATCTCTTATTTCCACATTAAATGACCTCTGTTCACTCCTTGTTCTACCATAGCATTCATTTTAACAATTAGTACTGTACTTTATTGTGTTTTTGAACATCTTATCTTTCTTAATGCCCACAGCACTCAGTTCTCCAGTTACCCTTCTGCTTCTCTGATCACTCTGTTCAGTATCCTTTTCTGATTTTTCCCTTATCTCTTTTTGGTTGGAGTCAAAGCACTTGGTTGCAACAGGAAATCAGTTAGTTGAATGAAAAGTGGTTCAAACATAAAAATTCTAGGAAATTGGAGGCATCAGCTGAAAATTGAAGAGAAACAGAAGGAAGTAATACAATCAACAGCCAAAATTAAATCCCTACATTAGCTCAATGTCACAAGTTGGGAATGCACAGCTCACACTGACAATGCCATCAGTGTGGATACAGGTTGCATTTACTGCAGTCTTGATAGTGCTACCTGAGCTGACTTGAAAACCAAAATTCTCTTTTTTCCTTTTCCTTTTGGCTCCCCCTTCCCATTTTCCAAATCCAGTGCAGGTGAGTTTGACTGCTTAAACCTAGATCAAGTGCACTCATTTAGTCTAAGTGCAAGGAAAATGGGAAAGTGTGTTTCTGGCTCTTTTAGCTTCTAGAGTGAGTGGTTCCCTTTACTTGCCACCATGACTCTTGGGAAAAGGGGGATCAGTTGTTATCAATATTATGTATTCATGCAACAATAATATGGATTCACTTATAGCCTCTTTAACTTACTCAAATTTCTTTCCACACTTCTTTTCTTTTTACCTTATGCACACTCCCCAATGGATAGGTCATCTGTAAGTATGCTTTCAGCTACTCCAATGACTCCCCAGTCATGGTTTTCTAATAAATTTTTGTAGACTCATACTAAGTATATCTCACCTGGATGGTCAGAGGATGCTCTCTTCACAAACTGTCCAATGCATTTGACTTCTCAAACCCAGTTTTTTATGACTATCTACACATCTACGTATAAATGTTTCCTCTCACTGACTAACCCCTTCACATCTGTCATGGAGTCCTAGTAAGTCTACATTCTAATTTATTTCAATTTATTTCTTTTTCATCCTGATTACTTCCAATATGGTATCATACATGTACTAAGAACTTCACATGCATTTGAATCAACCAGAGGGCATGTTTAAAATGCTGATTATCATATTTTATTATTTAAAATTTTTTTTTACTTAATTTTATTTTTAACTTCTTTTAAATTTAAATTTTGGGGATAATATCAGTTAGTAAAATTATATAGGTTTTAAGTGTACAACTTTATAATATGTATTATTAGATTTAACTCTTGATCTACTGAATCAATATTTACAGTAATACTTTACAATCTATATTTTGCACAAAATTTCCACTGACAAGTATGATGTGTATTGTGGTTTGGGAACTACTGGATGATTGTAACAACTTCTTGATTAGTTCTTTACTCTAGTTTCCTTTCCCTGCAGCATATCTTCTACCCTTCCAAATATTTAATTTTAAAATATTTTCATTTTAATTTTTAAAATATCTTACAATGCCACTCCCTGTTATAAAAGCTTTCAGTACTTTCCTATTAACTGAGGAATGAAGTTTAAGATCCTTCCCATGACATTCAATTTCTTTTTCCTATACATTTGTCCATGTCCCAGACACACTGTTTCCCTAACACACTCAAGTATCCCCATAGATTTAGCTCATGTTTAGAATTTTTCCCTCTAAATTTGTTAATTACTGCACATTTTTGAATTGAAAAAATTGCATTTTCTATTATGTCAATTCCCCAAATAAGTTTCCAAGTATGAGAACTGTCCAGAAAAATTCCAGCTATTGTCAATATAACAAGAACGGTTGTATGGCTGGATACTTTCTGAACAGCCCTCATATTATAGTAGTAGTAAATAAAATCAAGGGCATTCGGATTATACATGATTTTATTTCAACTACTTTCTTCCCATTTTCTTTTTATACAGTCTTAGTGAATGTTCTTTTTACATTTACTGCATGTCATTTCAGAGGCCATTCAGTAATGACTTGGATACTAAAAATGTAACACTGCTAACAGTTTATTCTCACAGGACTTACATATCAACCAGACTGGTAAATTTCTCTGTTTTTGGTGTTCTTGGTGATATATCTTATCACCATTGTGGGAAACCTCAGTCTCATAGCTCTCATCTGCAATGACCCTGAACTTCACATTCCAATGTACTTTCTTCTTGAGAGTCTAGCCTTTGTCACTCCCAAGATAATCCTGTTCAATTTCCTGGCCAAGAGTAAGATAATAACAACCCAATTGAAAAGTGGGCAGAAGAACTAAACAGACACTTCTCCCACGAAGAAATACAAATGGCCAGCAGACATATGAAAAAATGCTCATCCTCATTAGCTATCAGGGAAATGCAAATCAAAACCACAATGAGATACCACCTCACACCTGTTAGAATGGCTATTATCAACAAGACAAGGAATAACAAGTGCTGGAGAGGATGTGGAGAAAAAGGGACTCTCGCACACTGCTGGTGGGAGTGCAATCTGGTACAACCACTGTGGAAGGCAGTGTGGAGGTTCCTCAGAAAATTGGGAATGGAGCTACCATTTGACCAAGCAATCCCCCTTCTGGGGATCTACCTAAAAGACTTGAAAACCTTTGTCCACAAAGACTTATGTACCCCAGTGTTCATCGCAGCACTGTTCACAGTGGCCAAAACGTGGAAACAACCAAAGTGCCCTGCGACAGATGACTGGATAAAGAAGCTATGGTACATATACACAATGGAATATTACTCAGCTATAAGAAAGGATGAAATACTGCCATTTACAACAAAATGGATGGACCTGGAGATCATCATGCTTAGTGAAATAAGCCAGACAGAAAAAACAAAGAACTGTATGACCTCACTCATATGTGGAATATAAAACTGAAAGCAAAGAAAAAAGAAATGAACAAACAACCCATGGACACAATCAATAGTTTAATGTTTATTTGGGGACAAGTGGGTTAGGGAGGGGAGAAGGGGGAGGGGGTGGGAGAGGAGGAGGGGAAGCTAAATATAAGGTGATGGAAAGAGAAGTCACATTAGGTGGTGAACTTATTATACATCAATTTGACAATCCACTGTAGAATTGTATGCCTGAAACCTATGTAATCCTTGCTAGCAGATGTCACTCCAATAAGTCTAACAATAAAAAAAAGACCCATTTTCTGGTCCCCTCCTGACCTTCCCTTCTCAATATTGAAATCTATACATTTTATTATTGGTACACCAAAGCCCTTACCTAAAAACTACCCACCTCTGTGTTTGGCAAAACTCTTGTTATTTATCTTCTATATCCTATTGATATTCTTTGTTCCTAAATATAGCTGTCAGGTTATCCTTTATATATAGAACTTGTATTAAATTATATCTGTTTTCAATAACTTTTAATGGATTGTCATTGCTATCAGATGTACATGTTATATGTATCTAGACCTGTATACACATGCATGCATTTATTTGTTCATGTGCATGCCCAGATTATATGATACCAATACATTTATATACATGTACATCCATACCTCCCTCTAACCCTCATCTCTATCTTCACCTCCACCTCCATCTCTATTTCTGTCTTTTTCACCCTGATTTGTTCTACCTGGTACTATTTGAGGTCCTCTCAAAAAAAACTTCAGTTTAACTCTGAAGTCTTTGCTCCACAATTCTCCTAATGGACCCTGTGTTATACCCAAAATGAGTTGCAGAAAGCTTTCAGGACACCCTTTATTCAGGCACATGCTGAAGGGAACTTTCCAAAAAGAATCTCTGAACCTTCAATTGCCTCCATCTTTATTTAATATTGTAATGATGTCCTTTCTTCAAGGTCTGTCTCAAATGTTACAGATTCTGTGATGCATTTCTGGATTATCTTGAAGAAGACAGTAATGTTCACTCATTTGAAACATTTTTGAATATATTTATTTTTTATGCCACACTTGGTCTTATATAATACTTATTTGGGGGGCTACAACCTTTTCTATTGTAAATTTGATGTCCTAGTCCCTTTCCATCATTTGCTTAGCACGGTGGCTTACACATCTGAGGTCCTCAGTAAGTATTTGTGAAATATTTGTAAAAATGAATTGAATCTGACAGCACAAATACAGAGAATACAGTAAGAGTACATAACTCCTTTTTATTATTGTAACAAACGCCAGGAGATTACTGTGCCTTGGATAGCTGCTGCATGTCAGCTCACCTTCTTAAGTTCCTTGCATGATAATTGCAAGTATTACACACTTAAAAGTGAATTATTATTGCTTTTCTTATTGCTAAGATTGGCTTCTGGAATAGAATGTAACAAAACATCAAGGAGAAGTTATGTAATTAGATGTAGGGTTCAAACATTTGCTGTCTCAAATAATATTTTGTTTAAAATAGATAAGCATTCAAAAATATAATTATTCCATAATCTGGAGGTCCATTTTGCAGATTAGACCAGATCATCTGCATACATTTTGTTCCCCTGAGGTGTACTGCAAAGCCCTAGAAAAGGGAGTAGTGAATCATAGTCCAGCTGCTTTATGCTGAAAATCTATGTTATTGTATATGTCTGTAGATTTTTATATTTTTTTTGCTATATAATATTTTCAGTGTACTGATGGTTTCCTGTCAATCATCTTCATTTTTACTTGTTCATTCATTATTACAACATCAAAACTAGATCAATAATACAAACAACTTCCACCATCATAACTCTCTGGTTCCTTAATTGTTCTTTCCCTTGAATCAGAAAGTTGATGTCAAGCTATGAATATCTGAAAAAAGTTCATTACCTGTCAAGTCTTTAGGTTGGGTGACTATGGAAAACAATTGAGAGCTTCTCAGAAACTCAGACTTCCTGTGTAACCTTCTCTGTACATGTCTGGTCTACTGATTCCCCTTCTCTGGTTTGTTATTCAGTGCAATTCCAACTACCTTATGCCTTCCAAAGTCCCAGTCCTTTGAACTGATCACATTCTCACTTCTGCTGTAGATATTTTTAATTTTGGTACTTCATTTTTGTCACTTGGGGGGCATGTTGAGAAAGAGGTACAACATACACCTGTGCAAAAACCACATTTTGGACAAGCTACTCTGCTGATTCCTCTAAAAAGAAACTAAGAAATTACATATGTATTATTTAATGGTTATGTAAGTGTAAAAAAAGTATATTGCTATATTCACTCAGTTGTCTGGAACACTGGTGACATTTGATTAAACCATTGCATGGAAATCCTAATAATATACATGAAATACTCTTTATTATAAAAATGTATTTATTCATTTTCTTAACCTGGAGATTTAAAAGAATTCATGGTTCCTCTCTCTTTATATATGTGTGTGTGTATATACTCTTCTTTTTTTCATCATTTTATAATACCTTCTAATGGTTAAAAAATTGCTGATAAAATTATCCAATGACTACAAAAAATGAAAGTATTGTATTTAGGTAAAAACAAAGAAGCACCAATTAAAACTAGAACAATATTTCTAAAGTTTGCTTTGTTGAATGACTATGGCAGAATCTTAAGGTGTACATTTTAGTTATGTTTCAAAATCTCTTTGTTCTCTGTTTTCCTTTCAGTTCTTTTAAAAAAGAGGTTCTCAAATTTTAGAGAGCTTAGAATCACCTAAAAAAAGCTTGTTAAAACAAAAATTGATAGTTTCTGATTCATGTTAAGGTTATTTTTTGAGGACCATATTTATTGAATCACTTTTTGAGGACCATATTTATTGAATCACTATTTGGGGCTGAATTTTAGGTTTCCCCCAAGTCATATGTTGAAGTACTACCCCCTAATGTGGTAGTATTTGGAATGGGGTCTTTGGGAGGTAGGTAGGGTTAGCTAATGTCATCCTAAGGTTGGAACCTTCTTGATGGGGTTAATACCCTTATAAGAAGGGGAAGAGACAGGCATGTTCACCCAGAAAAGCCCATGTGAGCATAGTGAGAAGGCAACTGTCCATAAGCCAAGAAGCAGACTCTCACCATGTACTTCATTGCTGACATCTTGATATTGAACTTCCCATCCTCTAGAACTGTAAAAAAATGAATGTCTATTGTTTAGGCTATCCAGTGTACTATCCAGTGTATGATATTTGTCATAGTAGCCAAGTAGACTAAGAAGACAACCACTGTTTTCAATAGTAACTGGAGCAAAATTGTTATAATGTGATATTTAAAGACCAGTCAAAATTAAGTTTCTATACACTCTTTATTCCCTACTTAAACAACACTACACAAATATTCTAAACATTCCCACCTTCCCATATATGATTTTTTCTCCTGTTCTTGGCAAGTGGATGCAGATTTCAACAGGGTATCTATTTCAAAGAATAAAGAATTGTGGACATTTTTATAACTTTTTCTTGAGAACCATGACTGACAGAAAGATAGCCAATCAAAACTGCATTGCCTCATTTCAACAAGGTTAATTGGAGAGAAATCTGTCCATTAGGAGAAACTAATTGTCTAGATGGGTCAATTTTTGTACCATCATTCTCAAAATAAATTCATATACAAGATGTTCCCCTTGCTGTAATAATGTGACATCAATCCTTCTAAGGAAGTACTCTCTAAGTGAGACTTATTTGACAGCAATAACTGACAATATTATGATGTTTCCTTTATTTTTCAAAAACATTTACTAAATGGACAGTGAGTGTTAAAGAGACTTTGAAATATTTGAGGTTATAAGGATACACCCAAGAGCATGAGACAAGTATACACTGCTTACAAGAAACTCACTTTAAACATAAAGACCCAAATAAATTAAAAGTAATGGATGGGGGAAAATATATCATGCAAAATACTAGGAAGAAAAATGGAAGTGGCCAAATTGATATCCACCAATTTAACCTTATTGGTATTATTGAACACTCCACCCAACAGCAGCAGAATACTCAGGATTTTTAAGCACACAGAAACATCTATCAGTATATGATAACTTATTGATATGTTGGATACTTTATCTATGTGCCCCACTTTTCTTTTAGTTTATTGCTTTCTATTGTCTTTGAGTTATAAATTAAATTGGACAGGTATTTTAACCCTTTCACTGAGTTGACTTCAAGTTTTTTTCAAAATGTGTCAAAAAGCCACAAAAAATAAAAAGTTGATATTTTGACAATTTTATGCATTTAATAACATTTTGAGCTGCTTTGTATGTAAATGACATTATTTTTATTTTAAATTTTTGTTATATGGTAATAAATTTACCATTCATTGAATTTTAGCAAAAAATACCCAAAACATGCTAAATGTCATCAATTAGATTTAAGTATATATAAATTAGAATCTGATGGCATTGATGACATAAAAAATTATTACAAAATGTTACATCGTAGGCATATAAAACATCTTTGTTGTTGATAGTGTGAGCCACAGGAAAACTTTGAAAAATCTTGTAAAAAGTCCTTGAAACAGTTTCACATTGAATAACCAAGTGTTTTTCTGCTCACTAGGTAAACTGTAATGCTGCAGTCAGTGCAGGTGGAAATATTCATTTGGATATATCCCAACTTCACAGCAAAAGGGTAAAAGCATGCAAGGACATTTTGTCCTTGTTATGCCAATTCTTTCTCAAGAAAGATTCTCAAACTCATCATCTTCACTGAAGAAAGAATTACTGACAAAAGCCAAATAATTTATACCTCCTCAAAGAATTACCTTTTACTAAAGACTAATTCTTTAAATAAAGAAGTAAAGTTCTTATACTGTTGTTTTGGTTTCTTTCTTCTCTCTCTGTCTCTCTTTTCTCCCTTCCTTTCTGTTGTTTAACTTCTTTCCTTTTCTTACTTCTTTTTTCCAGATAGTAAATTATTATATCACTAACAAATTTCTTAATATAGACTCACTGATAATTTGTGTTATATATATATGGATTAGACTGTTACAATTTGAAAAACTCAAGTAACATTTCACAAGCAAAGCATGGCAGATGCCAACTTTCCCTCACAGTGGAAGTGAATAACCAGGCTCCAGCTCATGGGAGTGAGACAGAAAATACCCTCCATGCACCATTGTCCAGTAATGAGCTTTGGGAAAGTGGGAAACTGGAGTTGCTGGAGCAGTAGTTTCCCACCTTTTGATGCAACAACAGAAGAGTGGCATTAAAATAAAATAAAATAAAATATGTCACTGAAAATTCTACATCTTGTGAAAATATACTTCAAAAATAAAAGCACAGCAAAGGTATTTTATACAATAAAAACTAAGGGGATCTTCCAATATCATCACTGTGATAAAAAACATTTTTAAGAATCAAGGGAAATGCGTTCAGGTGAAAACTTGAATCTTCAGGAAGAAATGAAAAGCTCTGAAGATAATTCTGTAGATAAACAGAAAATAGTATTTTTTCTATTAAGTTCTTTAAAATACATGTGAATGTTTAAAGAAAAATATGATTTATGAGTTGGGGATATAAAATATGCAGATGCAATACATATAACAACTAGGCTTTAAAAACTGGGCAGTATATACAGTAGACTCTCAGTTAATCAGCACCCATGAGGATTGGTAGATGCCAGATAAATATAGTTTCTGGTTGCTTGAAAGTCACTTATTAAAAATAAGCCTAACTAATACTATACCCCACATTATACCTCACCATACCATAAACTCTGTATTGCCTTGATATTAATATTAAAATACAGTAATTAAATGCAAATTATGACAAATAAAGACAAATTTAACTTCTCCACACTCTCATTACTCTCTGACTTAACATAAAACCCCATTATCTCCTGAGACTGAGCTTTACTGTCATAGATCTTTAATGAACTGACATTAAATTCCTCCATGAGCACTGCACAACTCTCACCTTTCTCAAGCCTCTTGCATATTTCTATCTTCTGCTTGAGGGTAAGCACTATGCATTCATGCTTACTTGGAACCTACTTCAGCATACTTGAAGTTGGGTGAGAACACAAAATTTAAATAATAATAGATCCCAACTAACCAGTATGTTTACATGGTCAGCTGTGGGGAGTGGGAGACAAACATGGTAGGCAAAGTGTGGGCTTACTCACAGTGCAGCACGGCATGCCAAATTTAAACTTGCATTTCCACTAAAAATTGATCTTATTTTAGTTTTTATTTACAGTATTATTTCTTTGATTTTTTTTACCAGTTGCTTGAGAGTTCTGGTTTCTTGAGTTCCAGTTAATGGAGAGTCTAGTGTAAATAGATCAATGAGGTCTGACAATTAAGTTAATGGACCTATCCTAGCAAAGTTGCTAACTACCTCATTGTTGCATATCACATGGTCACCTTAGAAGTACACCTCTTAAGAAGCTATGTATCAATGCCAGTTCCTAATCTGCCCTTCAAAGCAATTTTGGAACTCTTTCTGGAATGGCCGTCGGAGCTGTCACTGTATCACCCTTGATGTCCTGAATGTCATCAAAATGTTTTCTTTTCAATATTTCCTTTATCTTCAGGTGAAGAAAAAAGTCAAGGGTGGGGAGCAGATCAGGTGAGTAGGGAAGGTGTTCCAATACAGTTATTTGGCTAAAAACTTCTACACAGACAGTGGCATGTGAGCTGGTGCATTGTTGTGATGCAAGAGCCGTAAGTTGGTGAAAAGTGCAGGTCATTTTTTGTTTAATTTTGTCATGCAGATTTTTCAGCCCTTCCAAATAGTAAACTTGCTTGACTGTTTGTCCAGTTGGCACAAATTCATAAGGAAAAGCCCCTCTGGTATCAACAAGGGTTAGCAACATTGTCTTGACACTTGATTTGGACTGATGGAACATTTTAGTCATGGAAAATTGACTGACTTCCAAAGTGCACTTTGATGCTCTGTTTCAGGGTCATATTGGTACACCCATGTTTCATCACCAATTATAACATGGCCCCAAATATTGTCTTGCCTCTCCAAAAGGTCTTGGCAACTTCAACTCTTCTTTGCTTTTGTTCATTGGTGAGGTCTTCAGGACCATTTTTGCACACACCATTCTCATGCCAAGATTTTCAGCTAAGATTGTCCTAACTGTTTCTGTACTGATGTTTACTTCATCTACTATGCTTCTCACAGTCAGACAATGATTTTGACACACAATTCCATGAATTTTTGCAGTGTTTTTGTCAGTTCTGCTCATTACTGTCCACCCTGAACTCTCTTCATCAGTTATGTTTTTCTCCCCTTAGAAAAATGTTTAATCCATTTGTACATTGCTATTTTCTTCATGGCATCATTCCCATAAACTTGAACTAACATATTCCTGATTTCACTTCCACTTTTGCCAAATTTAACAAGAAATTTAATGTTTGTGCATTACTCTAATTCAAGTTATGCCATTCTTGCCACAGTACACAAAAACACACAACAATAATAATGAACACCACTCAGGAAGATACTGCCACATATTAACATGAACACAGCTGTGAGACACAGATATAGCAAAGTTATACATCAAGTTGACAATGCACTGTGGAATTGTATGCCTGAAACCTGTGTAATCCTTGCTAACAGATATCACCCCAATAAGTCTAACAATAAAAATGAATTTAAAAACAAAAACAAAACAAAAAAATAAACAAAGTTATGAAACCTTACCAAGTTATTTGTACAGTGCTATTAACATGAGCACACAGTGGCAAGTTTATGAACTTAATTGTTAGACCTCGTATACAGTTTCACATTGTTCAGTTTTGTGTGAAATGGTAAAATATTAACTTTACACAAACTTGGAAAAGCTAAGAATATATATACTGTAATCCTGAGAACAACCACCAAGAAAAAAAAAA
>PVJL010015872.1:0-22795 GCA_004026885.1 Lyroderma lyra
AGGCGCCCACCCCCACGCAGGTTCCCTGCAAACGCCCCTCCCCCACGTTCTCCTGAAGCCGCCCCAAAGCCGACTTCCTACAGTGCAAATTCCAGCTTGTATCACGGTTCCCTTGGTGGTGACTGACAAGCGGGGGCAGGGAGAACGGCAGGTAAAGAGGGGGTGCTTCTGAGGTGCACCCAGACTCTCCTTTTGGGTGCGGCTTCGCCTGGCTTTCCCTGGGACCCAGTTAACCCGGGTCGGGGTGTGAGAAAGCAGGCGTCGCCCCGTCGGATTCACACCCAGGCCTTGTGACTCAGCCGCGCCCCGACAGAACCGAGCTATTCCAGTCCGGGTAACCGGGAGCGGGAGGGCCCGGGAGGTGACCACCGCCCTCCCGGCCCGCCCACACGGCCGCAGCTCGCCCGCCCCCAGGGCCGTCTGCAGCCTGGACTTGTGCTTCCGCGCCCTCCTCCCGGGGAGTGGGACCGGCCCTCGCTCGTTACACGCAGGCTTCCCTCGGGCGGCAGGCCGGCCCCGTCCGCGCCGTCCGTGACACGCCTACTGACGGCCGCGGCTGCCCCTGGGCTCCCAGACTCACCCGTCCTGCAAACAGGAAGAGGAAAGGCAGCAGAGAGCCCCCCGGCCCGGGCGTCCCGCGTCCCAACAGGGCCGAGCGGGCGCCCAGCCGCCTTCGAACCCGTGGGCCGGATGCTCGAGGCGGCCGAGCGCAGACGGCCCCCTCAAACCTGGAGTGACGCAGGGGCGCCAGCAAGGGCGGGGGCAGCCTGGACACAGAAGGGGAGGGCAGGAGAAAGAGGAAAAGGTTGGTTCCCAAGACCCCGACGTTTGGGGTTCAGCCCCAGGTCGGTCGTCTTCCCCCAAGTTCACGACCCTGGTCCGCAGCCACAGCCTGACTTCCTCGGGGCTGTGCCATCCATCCCTGCACTTGGCTCTCCGGAGGCCCTTCCCGTGCCGGCTGGGCCACACAGCCCGGCCCCAGGGCCTCCCTCCTCCGGGCCCCAGGGCCTCCCTCCTCCGGGCCCCTCCCTCCTCCGGGCCCCTCCCTCCTCCGGGCCCCTCTCTCCGAGGCCCCCTTAGCACACAGGCCCGTCTGCTCGTTGGCTGTCGCCAGGCCTGCCTCTCAGTCCGCCACACTGCCCAGTGCCATCCGTCGGAAACACCTGCGGGACCCAGTCGGTTCTGCAGAGTCCTGGAAAACCCACCCCCGTTCAAAGCACAAGAAGGAGCCGATGAGGCCACGGAGCTGGCAGTTGGCAGCATGGTCCCCGGTTCTCTTCCAGGACATGTCCCACTGCTGCTCATGGGAACCCCGAGGAAGACCACGGGTGACGGAGACAAACCGGGAGAAGCAAACCACGTCTCTGTGCCGCTGCTCAGGAGGGGCGGGGTGCCTGTGAGACCGGCCCAGCCCCAGCACCCCCCGAGGATCGGGCCGCCGCAGCCTCAATGACAGGTGGGGGGTGATACACGGGGGAGTCAGAGGCACCCCCTGTGAGCAGCATGGAGGTCAGCAAGCCCCTTTGTCCAGCTTTAAATCTGTATCGTGTGACCTGCTGGCGGGCAGGGGCCTGACTCGTTTCCTTTCTGATGGCGACGCCAGATGGGCCCCAGCCCAGCTTGCTGTGAGTAGTCAGGCCCCAACAGCGCCACAGCGGGGCCAGAGTCCCCCCCGCAACCTGCCACCAGAAGCTGGGACAGAGCGGCACTGGGGCCAGCTGGAAGGCTGCTGCCCCCTCACCGCTGGGCACAGGGGTCATGTGTCTGTCCTGAACGTCCGGGAGGAGGAGGAAGGATCCTGCCATCGACCCCGTGCTGGGGGTCGGGATGGTGACGGCCACCCGCTCCCAAAGCCAAGTAGGTGGGACGTTAAATCCCGTGCCCGCCCCCCGAACCCCAGAAAACCAAGCCCACAAAGCTCTCCCCGACTCCTCCAGCTGGTCTAATAATTGAATCCACAGGGGACCGATGCACAAGGCGGTCGGCCAAGGCGATCACACGCGTAGGTACGGGAACCCCACGTGCGTGAGGAAGTCCGAGACAGAGAAAAGGGGGTGTCTCTGGCGCCCTGAGCTGAGGGTGAGGTCAGGGGCTGGAGGGGCACTGCAGGGACGCAGGAAGAGCAGGTGCTCGGTCACTGGATGTCCGTGCTGCCTCACAGAGAGGTCACGGAGAGCGATCTCTGGTCACAACTCTCATTCTGGCCCAGGCCCTCATTCAAATTCCGGAAGGGATCGGGAGAAGTTTCTCGTGGGCCCTCAGGGTCGTGGCTGCCTTTAGCTCAAAATAACCCACGGGCCAAAGTGGCACGTCTTGGGGAGGCCTGTCCTGAACCCCTTCACTCCCCCAAAGAAATCTGGTTCCCCACACAGTGAGTGACTCAGCGTGACATCTGCTTTACAGAAGGCACTTAAACGTGCTCTTGCCCAGCCCTGTATCCTTCCGCTGCGGTCTCCCCCTTTCTCCTTTCACAGTCCCCACCCTGAAGCCCAGGATGCAGGGTCGGGGTCAGGGTCAGGGTCAGGCTCTGGAAACGCCGCTCGGCTCCTGTGGGGACTGTGACCTGGAATGTCTGGATGCCCTGCTCCCACAAGAGAGGCCCACTTCCAAGTTCAGCTGGGAGGCCTGCTCGAACCCCGAGCCCCCGGCCTTGCTGGCCACTCTCAGCCTCCGCACCGTGGAAGCCCCTGTCCTAAAGCGTTGACCACACTGTTGTGCAATCACGGGCTGACACGTGCCCTGTCCCGGGACACTCACCTCCTTGAAGACAGGAGTATTTTATTTTGTTCCTCTTTATTTTAACACTGATGCCTGTGCCCCAACTGGCACTCGAATTTTAGATGAACCGAATACATTGACCAAGGTCACGGTCTCTCGATGAAATTCTTCAACTGTGACCTGAGACCGGCACCCGTCAGCAGGAGCTGCGTCCCGCTGTGACTTTCAGGGAAGTCACCAAGGATGCTCAGCACCCCTGGCGGTCTCCGGCCACGGCTCTCACTTTAGATAGCCTTCTGAGACAGGCCAACGAGGGGACACTTTCCAAACTGTGCTGCGAAGGCAGGTTTGGCGACAGACACCTCTCTGCGACGCCAGGAGCGTTGACGACATTCTAGGAGGGACTCGGAAGTGTGGCAACCTCCCTGCATGGCAGGAGACGGGCCTCTGACCCTGACCTGACAGCCACAGCGACCTCCGTCCGCTGGCCACCAGCCTGACGACGCCAGCCCTGTGGGCCCCGAATCAGCCCCAGGCTCCCCAGGGCCCCGAGAGAGAAGCACCCCTCGCGGGGGTGGCATCTGAGGGGAGGTGACCCCAGGCCAGTGGCCGCCATGGGGAGCCAGACCCGCATCAGACACTTTTCCCCTCCAACCTGCACCCGACTGACCCCGGACTAAGTCCTGCAGCGTTTCCCATCGGCCCTTGCGCCTCTGCGGTTAAAAACGGCGGCGGCAGGAGCGACGAGAATGCGGCCTGCGGTGACACGGACCCAGGTTTCAATGTCACCTCCACCCTTTACGGGCCGTGTGACCGTGGGCAAGCTGTGACCCTGCCAACCCTCAGCCCCCTCATCTTGGAGGGGGAATGAGGACACGGGGCGCGGAAGGCCGACGTAGGACGTGGGCAAGACGCTGTGCGCCTCTAACCCAGCGGTTCCCAACCTGGGGGTGCAGCCCCTTTGGGGGTCCCATCGGAAAACACGTATCAGATATTTACATGACGATTCATAACAGTAGCAACATGACAGTTAGGAAGTAGCCACAACAATAACTTTATGGGGGTCACTGCAGCATGAGGGACTGTATTAGAGGGTCATGGCGTCAGGGAGGCTGAGAACCCCTGCCCGAGAGCACCCAGCAGGGGTCTTGCCACCCAAGAAGCTCAGTAAATGCTACTCCCTTCGCTGTGACCCTGGTCCCCAAAGTGCAATCTGTGTGACAAGGGGGTCGCCGTGAGAGGACTTTGGGGAGGCCTTGGTTACACAAGGGGACACCTGTTTCTGCTCTGCAGGACTTGTCAGAGCCTTTGACCCGCCCACAGCAGCTGTGCGTGTCCCACAGGCTTCGGGGCCACTGTGACCACAGAACTGTCCCCGTGGAGCATCGTCACTCAGGGCCAGTGCTCCTTGGCTCATCACTTAGAAAAACAAAATGCTTTAAGTTCAAGGACACAGAGCAAGGGCGTGTCACCGACTCCGGTGACCCCTTCTTTGGAATCTGTAAATGCTCCCTGTCCCCATTTCAGGGGAGTCGTCACCAAACCAGAGAATCCAGTCTCGGCTTCTGTCCCCAAAACCACCGCATGAAACGACTGCGTGTCACCACCCTGGCATTCCCCTCGTCCCGGAGCACCCAGCGGTGGCCCCAGCCTCAGCCTGCTCCCCTGAAGGGGGTGCGCGGTGGAGCAGCTGTGGGGCTCCCGTCGGGTTTTCCACCTCGCACACGCGCACTCGGTCGGGATTTCTGGGCCCCTCCGGAGCTGCAGAGAGACGTTCGGCCATCGTGTCACCGGTCACAGCCCTGCGAAGGCAGCAGGCTAACGACGTGCGCCTGGTGGCAGAGTTCGGAGCAGACAGGACATTCAGCCGGAGGACCCGCCACCCGGGGGGAGGGCACGGCCGCCCCGAGGCCGCCATTCAGCCCGGAACTCGGTGCTGTCGTCATCACCGCCTGCGCCCATCAGGTAGGGGTCCTGGCGCACCCCGAAACAAGCCGGCCCGCTGGCACGTCGGCTTCGTTTCGCAGAGGAGGGAAAGGAACGTGCGCTCCAGGACCATCCGTCAGGGGCGAGGGGCCGCTCGGACACTCTGTCCGGTGACACGCTGCCCAGAGACCTGCCGGACGCTTTACACCTCAGTCCGTGAAGAAGGTGCAGGGACAGTTTATCCCTTCATGCGGAGGAGAATGTCACACGGCTCCCCATCACCGCTGTCCCCTGCACCCCTGGCACACTTAATCCCGCCGCTAAGTCGAAGGCGAACCACAGCCCCGTCGGGACTTGGAGAGGGGGCGGGCCTGGGAAAAGAGCTTTGGAAAGAAGGGTCACCGTGACCACGTGCCAACCTGAAAATCCCCTCTCCTCGAACTCCGCCACCGCTCCCCGCCGCCGCCACCCCCTCCAGCTGCGGTCCCCCACTCCGAGGGACAGACATCCGGGCCCCAGCAGCGCCTGGTCCCAGGGAACCTCAGTATTTTTTGCAAAACCAGGAGCCGTCGGTGGCGCGCCGTGTCCGGACCTTCTCCTCACACCAGCTCTGCGAAGAAAGTCTTCCCCCTGAACAGGGCTCGGACGGTCAACGACACCCCGCGGGGGCCCCCACAGCACTGCAGCCCAGGCAAGGCTGGGAAGGACTGGGGAAGTGGTCAGCCAGCCCTCCTATGTCCGCAGTCGAGGGCATCTCCCTCACTCATTGTTGGGGGGCCGCTCCAGACTCTCTGAACATCGCTGGACCAAAAAAATAAGAAACTGCACAGATGCTCCTGTTGGAATTTCACAACAATAATTTCTGTCATTCATCAAGCGCTTCCTGTTTGCCAGGTCTCAGTCTCCCTAACTGAGATATGTCACAGGTCTAGTCCGCACACCAACCCAATTAACTAGGGAGGATTCTTGCCCCCGTGCCCCCATTTTACAGAAGAGAACACTAAAGTCCGTGAAGGTCAAACGCCTTTTCAAAAGTTTAAGAGTCAGATCAAGTCCAGACGAGGCAGGCTAAGCCATCAGCGGGGACCACACCCCTGTTCCTCCTCTCGTTGTGGCCACGATCTCCCCCACCCCCCATTACCCTGACCGCTCCTCACGTAGTGACGACGCTCTAGTCATCTTCGATGTACGTGCGCGTGCGCACCCCCTTCGCACCAAGTGTGGCACACAATACGTACTTAATTCCTTCCACTCATTAACCCCACATGTATTTCTCTTGTGTCATGTCCCCATTTGGGGCTGAGAAAATCGTGTTCTGTTTTGGTCCCGTTTTCCAGGCAAAAGGTTCTCATTCCATCTTTCCAAAGAGCTTCCAGAACTCACCGGAACACGACAAGGGAGGCCCCTCTGGATCGAAGCCCCAGAGGCCACAGCTGACACAAGGCTCTTCCGAACCACACTTTCGACCCTCAACAGGACGTGTAGGAAAATGACTTGAGGAGAAGCAATCTGACACCAACTCACCCGTGGTCCGAAAGCAAAGAAAGCTTCATGATGGGGTTATGTTCTGAGAAATGCACCCCTCGGCCACCTCGGCCACCTTGGCCTGTGCAGACGTCGCTCGCCCTCGTGTGGGCGCTCTGGCCTACGACCCACGCCGGCTAGACGCGTGTTGCTCCCGGGCTGCAGGCCCGCAGAGTATGCAGCTGGACTGAACACTGTCAGCAACTGCCACACACGGTGCCCGTGCATCTAGACACAGGCAAGGGACAGCACAAATACGGCATGAAGGATGAAAAAGTGGTACACCTGTATAGAGAGGGCACCTGCCAGACTGGGGATGGCAGGCCCAGACGAGGGTTCAGCTGGCCTGGGGTGAGGCCCCGGTCATTGCAGAAGCAAAGCAGTTGCTTGGAGAGAAGGTTTAGGACCCGGCGCACCTGTGGAGGGAGGTGGCTTCTGAAAGGGGTGGAGACGGTTCTCGGTGACCCCTCCTTCCTGAAATCCCCCCTCTCGCCTCCAGTCTACACTCCTGACATTGTCGGTCTTGAATCAATCATCGCATGTGGTCATTTATTCGCCCCAACACAATCCACCGCTTTTACGGGTCGCCTGACATTCTCCCCGCCGTCACGCACGCTGACATTATTACAAACCCCCATCTATAAAATGGGGTACAATGGGTTGGCTTGACTGTCCAGACTGTGATCCTGCTGAGCCGCCCGCCAGCTCAGATTAGCAGGACAACCACGCTCAGCGGGAGGGTGTGCACAGTCCGGGCAGAGGCCTCTTCTCACAACCACTCACCCCAGATGCTGGCTCTCTGCTGTCCCCCGCCCCTTTGCTGTATGAAGGCAGAGCCTTGTGGGGGGTGGGGGGTGTCTGGAGCCCAGAGAATGAAGCCAATGCAAAGAGAAGCCCCCTGGGGCCACTGCTGCTGTGCCAGCTCTCTCCATGCCCACCCACGGATCCCAGGGCCGATGTCCCTTCGGACATGCTCAGTCAGCAGGAATAGCCTGGACGCAGGGGCTGTGGCTCTGAGCAGTGACCTTCCTACTTTCCCAGCCCTCCTCCCATCATGAACGGACTCCTGCCCGTGAGGGTGGGCTCCCATTGTAACCTGTCCACTCTCCGGCCCCACTCCTATTTCAAGAATGAACTCACCTCCCACCTACCCCAGGAAACTCCGCTGACCACTGGTGTCTCTCCTGCAAAGTGAGCGTTACCCCCACCTCTTCTTCCTGGGCCCTGGTGATATTCCCTCCCATTAGCCATTAACTCCCACAACTGGATGGCACTGGAATCCCCTGAGGGTGAGCACCTCGGCCTGTACGTCCTGGCGTCGCTCTAGGCTACTGATGACAGTGCATTTGGCAGAAAAGATACTTAAATAAATTCGTGTTGATGAAGGCCTAAACTTCAACAGGACAAGGCTCGAGGGAGAGCTCAGATCTGAGCTTCAAACCCAAGTACATTCTGAGCTGCACGATGAGCAGCAAGGTCACGCTTGCAGGCTTCTCTAAATCAGGGCTAATTACAGCTACGTGGCAGGGTGGATGTGTGTGTACATAAGGTACCTAACACGTACCCAAAGCATAGCATGTCCTCAGCAAAGGTTCATGACCTTCCCGGCTGCCCTACCTGAAACTGAGACACAGAATGACCTGTTAGGAGGCAGGCAAAGGTGACCAGTGTAGTTTGCATTCCAAAGCACCAAGACCCTAGTCCAGGAGCTCCGGTATTGACAAGCTGTGAGAGACATGGTGATCTTTGACCCTAAGAGGACCTGAAACAAGGCTGGGGGAAAGGTGAGGTCCTAACAGGTCAGCAATCAGTGTTAATGCAAGAACCACTTCCAACCCAAAGGTCTGACCCCAGAGGGGTTCTGTCCAGCACCGCGTCGCTGCGAGACAGTGAGTGTTCGGCCCTGGGGCGTCTGACCCAGGTCGCCCAGGGGTGAGGGTTCTCACCTCTTCTAAACCAAATGGAGCAAGACAGGGGCTCGCTCCGTCAGTCCTGGAACCGTCAGCTCCCAGTCCCCTGACATGCTGACAAATTTCTTCACTGGCCATTAGGAGAGCCACCCGGTGTGACACCCAGTTGAGCCCACAGCTATTTATAAAGGATGAATACGTGTGCTACTCAGGATAAAAATAAAGCCCCGTGCCTGCTGGGAGGAGGGGACAGGAGCATCTGGGCGTCCTCCGAAGGGTCATTAACGACTGAACAAGAGCTCCCTGCACCTGCTTCCAGAGCACCTTGCAGGCGCCTTCCGCGTGGACCGCCCCCCCACGCTCTCAGGTAGACAGAACTGAGCAGCGTCCTGACCCCACGGCCCCTGCCCATGCGATACGGCTCACCGTCCACGGGCTTGTGAGCCTTCAGTTGTGGACACTCGTGTTCCTAAAATATTAGTACACTCGCTGCTGCTCCATCCATGATCGCTGTCATCATGTCATTGGGAGTCAGTAACGGGAGCACAAATAAACCTATGCTAAGCGTGCGTCAGACCAAGTCTAGGCAACCACAAGCAAAGTGGAAACGGGATTTCAGGGTGGGGCACGGCCCACGCCCATCTCCGGTGGATGCCCTGCCTGGGGGCGTCACACGTGCTCTGCCGTCAGGTGTGGCCGTGAGGTCACTCTGTTTGCAAACCTTCTCCGTGTTGGATCGGTGTGAACTCACCTGGAGCAGTCAGGCCCTCTCACCACCTTCCTGCCCATTTGATCCGTATTTCACAGGTTGGGAGCACGGAGGCTTAAGTGCAATGACACAGTCAAGGTCAAAGAGCTCATTGGTGGCCGCGCTGGAACTCAGGAGACGACAGGATCCAAAGCCACCCTCTCAGTCCCACCCTGCCCTCCCTTCCTAAAGCACTGACCCACCTGGGGCCTTCGCAGTGGTGTCCTTTGCAGTGGTGTCCACAGGGCAAGGAGACAGTGGTGTCCACAGGGCGAGGTGGCAAGATGACTGGGAACCTGTGTCAGGGCCAGTGTCCCCTGTGTCCCCACGGAAACTGCTCAGTGAACAGATAGGCCCCATCCTGGTCACCCTCAAATCGTGCTCCCTCCTTTCCCGGTCCGGCCACTGCCTCCTGCGGTCCACACTTCGCTTACTTTCCCAGGCCAGTAACCACGGGGATTCCTATCCTAACCGGTGGAAAACTGGGGTCAGAAAGGTGGCATCACCGCCTAAGTGGGGGGCCAGGCCTCGCCGGATTCAGGGAGAGCCAGCCACTTAAAAGGGTCTGCCCCGGACCACTGCCCATTTGACCAACGGTCATTACAGAGGATCGGCGGTGCCAGATCCCAGACACGCGGCCGAGCCCAGCTGGTCCTCCTGCTCCGGGGAGGCCAGGCCTGCTGCGGGGTTTCATTTAATTGGGTATTTTTATCGTTTGATAGCTGTAGCCAGATGCCTGTAGGCAGCAAAGGCCCTTTTCCATCACTTTGAGCAAGAAAATGTACCTGCCACGCAGGCTTTGCCGCGCGGGGCTGCTGACTTACTTTAAGCACGAACCCTTTCGTGTTACTTTATTTTTCACTCTGTGTGCGCGTCCTCGGAGACCGGCGGCGGCTGACAGCGCTGGGGCAGGGCTGTCTCTCGCGTGGGAACCCAGCGCCACCTAGCGCCCACTCCCTCAACCGCAGCCCAAGGACACGACCGCCGCGGCCTTGACCACAGCAAGCTGCGGGCCCCGGAGGAGAGCGTTCACGCGCGTCCCGCCTTTTCCCCGAGCAGCAGCGCTGCGTTGACCTCACTTGGGAGACGAATAAGTTAGGACACAAGGCTCCAGCGGGAAAGCGGAGTCCCGTTTCCCACGTGGCCGACTCGGTGCCATACTTCCCAACTTCGGTGGCGGTCATTTATAAACGATGAGCTCAGGCGCGGGGAGAGCTAATGCAACGCCCCGGGGCCCCAAGCACAACTGTGGAGAAAGACGCCCCTCCCGCGGGACCTGATGCAATCGTCTCGGCTTTATTTAGCCTTTCGGAACCGCGTCTCTCTGCGCCGACAGCGGAAGGGGGCGTGTGGGGGGATCCTCACAGAACCTCCCAGGTGCCCGCCTGCAGGTTACCCCAGAAACTTAACGTGCAAAGAGGTGGAAAGTCCCTCCGCCACGGACAGCCCTCTGGCCTCCTCGCCAGTGCGAGGACCAAGAACCATGGACCGGTTAGCACCCAGCGGCCCTGGCCTTCAAGCCCCCAGTTCTTTCCAGATTTCTAGAGCAGGGCTTCTCAGCCTCGGTGCCACTGGGTTGGACGCGCTTGGTTAGGGAAGGGACAGTTCTGTGACCTCGGAATGTTTAGTAGCATCCCAGGCCCCTACCCACCAGACGCCAGTAGCACCCTCTCCCCACTGTTATGGCAATCAAAATACCTCATTGCCAAATGCTCCCTGAGGGTGCAAAAATCGCCCAGGGTTCGGAATCATTCTTCTAGAAGGCAAGTACATGAAATATAAAAAATAACAAACTAACGACGGCAGCTGCTCCTGTTGCTACCATTTAAAAGGCACAAATTGCATGCTAAGAGCTTCGTGACATTATGTTATTTCATCTTCACAAACAAGAAACCAGCCTGTGTTGATTCTCTAAGGAAATATTTACATCACAGACAGAGAACCAAAGCTCAGAGATGTTAGGTAACGGGGCCAAGGTCACCCAGCCTGTAGTTACCATTGGAAACCAGGCTTCTGTGACTCCAGACACCTGAGCTCGTCCCCACCTCCGATCCTGGGACCTCCGATCACAAATGTTTCTGGAACAGTCTTCATTCTTGACAGTCCTTCTAGAGTATGCTAGCACCATTCAAATGATGTAACCAGATTTAGGTTTAAATAAGTAAGCTCTGTCGCTATTCTGTGTAAGATCGACTCAGAGTGTTCGTGCTGAGATTTTGCTGTAGGGTCATGGAGAGAACCCCAGGTCTGAGTTCAGACCCTGTGGTTTGGGTCAATTACTCAGGTCTTATAGTCTGTTTATGCATCTACAGGATAGAAAGAATGGGTTAGATCAGTTCTCAACCCTGGCTGCATATTGTCATAACCTGGAGTGTGTTTACAAAGGAATGCCTGGGCCTCATCCCAAAACAATTTTACACTGAAATCTCTGGAGCCTGGCCCACGACATTTTTACAGCCCCCAGAGAGCGAATGCACAGTGAGAATTGAGACTCGTGCAACCATATGAACTGTAAGACCCTCAAGTTCTAATTTCTACCTTCAGGCCCTGCCCATCTTAGCCTGGTGGTCTTCTTTTCTCTCTTACACCATCTCTCAGGATCTCAGGACACGGGAGATCTGGGGGGTGGCTAGTTTCACTGTCTCCTAAGATTGTTCCAAACATCTAGAACAATTCCCAGGGACTCCCTCAGTGTCTCAACTGCCCTTTGGTCCCTGAACTTACCATTTCTAACATCTCACCCTACCCACCAAGTATGGAAACCCCACCCCACCATCCTTTCATAGCTGGGGCTTGGACCTCCTGCCCCCTTGTACAAAAGGCTGCACAGAGCAGGACACAGGAGAGAAGACAGCTGTGTCACCTGAAAGGATGTCCTCTCCCTGGCCTGGTTGAGTGCATGCCCTGTCTGACTTTAATAAGGTTAACTCTAATCTGTGGTCTTGCAGGAGGTGAAGAAAGTCTCTCCTTTCCGAGTATGACTCAGAGCTCCCAAATCGAGTGACAACGTCTCACTCGGCAGGTGCAGGGACTGGGAGCTGGCCGCAGACCCAGGGCTTTGGGCCCTGGGAGCACCATGCCCTCCTGCCCTCTGGCTGCCTGCATCTCTGTGAGCCACCCTCCTGCACCAGGAGAGGTTCCCACAATACTTTCAGGTACAAATAGTAATAAAGAAATTTACAGCCTCCCCGGATGCCAGGCTCTCTGGGAAGGATTTACACACATTGTTTAATTTAGTTTTCCCCAGGACCCACGGGAGGTGACGGTATTAATTGTGGTCGTTATTATCATCCTCATCATCATTCGTATTTTACAAATGAAGAAACTGAGACGTCCACAATCACTAGTTCTGGTCCCTCCGCCTTGAAAACCATGATTCTAGCAATTATCTGAACGGTGGCAGTGCCCCCGCTGGCCCAGGAACTCGGCAAGGACAGGACCATGTCTGCTGCAGCTCACCGCGGGCTCCCAGGCTGGCAGGAAAGCAACCAGAATTCAGCCTCAGGCCTGTCCGCCTCACCTCTGCTCTGGGCCAGGGGTGAGTCTATAAAGAAGGATGACAATGGGTTCTTGGGAGGTGGGCAGGCCCTCAGGACAGTGGCCACCGGGGACACAGGAGGAGAATGTGGTCAGCCTTATATCAAACAAACAGACTTTAAAAAAGAAAACGTTAAAAAAAAAAAAAAAAGACAAAGAAGGACATAATTACACATGGGTCAATCCAAGAAGAGGCTACAACCCTTGTAAATATCTACACAGCCAACATAGGAGACCTAAGTATACAGAGCAATCATGAATGGACATCAAGGAAGAAGTCCACCATAATACAATCATAGTGGGGGTTTTAATACCCCACTCACATCAATGTGAAGATCACCCAGACAGAAAATTAATAATGAAATAAAGACCTTAAATGTCACATTAGATGGAATTGACTTAATAGACAACCCAAAAACTGCAGAAGACGCATTTTTCTCACGTGCACATGGAACATTCTCTAGAAAGATCGCCTATGAACATTAGGCCAGAAAAAAACAAGCCTCAATCGATTCAAGAAGACAGAAACCATATCAAGCATCTTTCCCGACCACAATGGCATGAAACTAGAAATCAACTCCAGGAAGAAAACTGGAAAAAAAACCACGAATGCTATGGAGACCAAACACGTCACTAAACAGCCAGCGGATCAAAGAGGACATCAAACTGCAAGTCAAAAGCTATCTTGAAACTAACGAAAAGGAAAACACAGTTTCTCAAAATGCATGGGATGCCACAAAAAAAGTTCTAGGAGGGTAGCCCATAGCTTCCACAGGTCTACCTCAAGAAACTAGGAAAGTCCCACACAATCTAACTCGACAGCAAAAGAACTAGAAGAAAAGCCAACAAAACCCCAAGTAGACAGAAGAAAGGAAATAGTTAAGATCAGAGCAGAAATAAACAAAATAGAAATTTAAAAAAGAAAGATCCCCAGCCAGGGAACTACCAAAAAGAAAAAAAAAAAAAGAAAGAAAAAAGAAAATAGAAAAGATGAAAAACTAAGAGCTGGTTCTTTGAAACGATTGGGTTGACAAACCTTTAGCCAAACTCCTCAAAAAAAAAGAGTCCCCCCAAATAAAATCCTAAATGAAAGAGAAGTTACAACCAACATCACAGAAATACAAAGAATCACGGAAGAATACTATGAACAATTATATGCCCACAAATTCGATAAGCCAGAAGGTTGTACTAAACTTGCTACTACTTGTCACAGAAACACTAGATGTAAGGCTTTTCAAGGTGAAGTGGTACTCGTGTAGGACCAGAACATAATTGCATTCTTGCATTTTCCCCGTCCAGCCCCTGCCCACAGGCATAACTCACCGCAGGTAGGAGTCAGTGTTTTGTAATCCTAAACATAAAATTGCGGGGTTCGGTTTTTCGCTGCTTATCATGTTGGAGGCCTTTTTCTCGGGCACTTCATAGTCTTTTTTAACAATCACTGATGTGGGACGCTCAGGGTTATTCTCACAGCCTGCCAGCATGGTTGCTTCCAATGTCCTTGAATTACAGCATGCCAACTGACAAGAGGGCTCCATAGCTCAGTGGTTAGAGCACTGGTCTTGTAAACCAGGGGTCGCGAGTTCGATCCTCGCTGGGGCCTCTTGCTAACTTTTTCTTCCTTTCATTTTAAACTGTCCTGTGTAAATACGGAACAGAAATTCCGAAAGGGTAACGTCGTCTCTGAAATCATTGCTCACGGCAGGACTAAAAGTTACTTCTCCTGAAATGCAAATGATGGGCATCCTTACTGTGCTTGAGGTGTGACCCGGAAGAGAAAATCCTGGACCAAAACAAAGAGCAGGAAAGGGAAAAGCCGTCCTCGGCGGACCCCCGCGCTCCCCTCTCCGGCGGGTCCGAGCGCTGGAAGTGACGGCGCGGGGCTCCACGGGCCCGTTTTCAACTCCTAGGCAGACATAATGCACACACCGACCGTCGGAAAGCGGAGTCGCGCACCGGGAACCGAGCGCGGGCGGGCGCGACGGCGCCGGGCGGCGGCGCTGCGTCTGCAGTTCCGGCGCGTGGCCAGCGGGCGGCGCTGTGGCACCAACCCCCGCGGCCGGGGAGTGAGCGCCCGCACACTCGGCCGAGACCCAGAGCGTGGACAGCGTGGCCCGGAAGGAAGCCCGCGCCCGGGCTGCCACGTGGCGGCCCAGGTCTCCGAGTCCAGCCGAGCTCCCAGGTCCTGCCCCCGGCTTGGTGAGGGAGGAGAGCGACTCCCATGAATAGCCCGGGCTGCCGAGGAAGCCGGTGTTTGCAGCCACTCTCATTTGTTTTTTGGTTTTGGTTTTGTTTTTTTCTGAATTCCAGAATGCGCGTCACTAGAGTCATACGAGCCTTTTCGGAATGCATGAATGTTCCCCACATCTCAGGGCTAGAGCGTGATAAAGGATTATTGTAAAGTAGCCCCTGGCTACATGTGGCCACTCAGTGGCTGAAATGTGGCTGATTCGGATTGAGACAGGCAGAAAGTTTAGTTCCAAGAAAAGAACGTAAACTATCCCATTAGTGAACCTTTAATTACATGGTGAAATGACCATACTGTAGATGTGCCGGATTACATAAATTATATAATTACATTAATTTTATGTATTTTCTTAATGTGGCTACCAGAAATTTTTAAATTACATATGTGGCTCCCAGTCGCAGGTCTCATATTTCTGTTGGAGGGTGCAGGCTGAGGAAGGCAGAGTCCTGTGACCTCCAGTTCGGGTTAATTCTTAACCTGTGCTCACGAACCAGCTAAACTGTGGTAGGCAGTCTTTCATCTCTGGCTCTCCCAAAGCCATACCAAGCAGAAAACCTGACATTGGTTGAAATGAAGTGAAATATCTCCCCTACGTGATCTAAATTCCACAAGAAAACAAGAGAATGTATTTCTGACATTGAGTGAGCTTTGGGAGTGATGCAACTGTAAGACTTTGTGTCTTAGCTTGCAAGATTTTAGTTCTGGAAAAACACGCTCATAGTTGTGCTGGTCACGTTGCCCTTCTGTGGTCAGGATATCTATCTGCTGCTAGGAACGCTGTGGAGGTGAAGTGTTCAAGGTGTTTGAAGAAATAGGCCCCACTGAGGCAATACCCATAATTATCACACAAGGGTCAGCACTTCAGTGACATTTGTGTGTCTTTTTACAAAGCCATTTCAGAGCCTCGAATACCTGAATACCAAGACTACCTACTCTGGGTTACTGGGTCATCAAGTAACAGAATTGGTTAAAAAAAAGGGGGGGGGGTGCTTTTGAAGCATTCCAGTCCATAGTCCTCCAGCCATTACCAGCCCTCCCCTGCCTCTTTCCCCTTCTCCAGCCAGTCTCCAAAAAGAGCGAGAACACACGTGTATTTTTCAACTTCCAGAAGTTTTCAACAGCCTAGGATCTCAGGAAGCTGAATGAATGAGTCTTGGCACTGTTGTGACCACGCCATTGTTTTCTCAGTCCTGGCCCTTCATGGAAATTCACGGGCATTGCGGGCCATCTCCCAGGAAATAAAGCCACCTTACCAGAGAGGAAATACCCTGCTTCTCCCCAGCTCCCCAGCATTTTAGGGGTACCCATTCAGCTCCCTTCTCTAGACCCTCTATCGTTCTATTCAAAACCTGTGCTCAGAACACCTTGAATCAGGTGGTTGCAGTCCTTTATTTTGATACATGAGTTCTGAGCACCTTTGCCCAGAGCTCAAAACACTTCCAGGCCAGACACAATTTTGCCTTATGTCCTTGGAGAAAGATCTTCCGGGGAAAATGAGGTAGAGTGCACTCAAAAACTTGGTCCAGAGGTTCAATCCAATCTCGAGCTGGGCCAGCATTTTCAGCGACCTTTCAACAAAATGTCCAGGATTTAACCCTTGCACCTTTATGTTGATGTCTTCATCTAACGAGTTACAAGCGTAAAATATCAGGGTTGGTCAGATCCTGAAGTTCATTTCTATCCTGGAAATTGTTCAGAAGAGCTAAAAAGATGTGAAGGTAAAGAAAAGAAAAAACAACAATAGCAACAACAAAAATACTCTGAGAAAGGGCCAAGGAAGGATGAATGACCTAAAAAGCTGTTTGGAAAACGATGCCCAGTGTTCTGCATCTTTCATAAAAACAAGAGAAAAAGATCAGAGAGGTTTGATGTATGTGGGTTAGGTTAGGTTAGGTTTCCCTGCAGAGATAGCTAAAGAAAAACATGGAGCCTGCTTCTTTGGAAATCTAAAAGCTCTAGGCAGGGACTGGCCAAGCGCAGCGGAGGCGGTGATCACATGACCTCTAGAAGTCCTAACAGCCCTGGTATTAATATATTATGCTTTTTGTTCTCCGTAAATCAAACTGCCTACAGCGTTCTGGATGCTTGGCAGGACTCAGGGACCTTCATGAAGACGGAGCTCATCTCCTCCCTCAGCTCCTTTGATTGCTCCAATGCCTGGTGAAGAGCCAGCGACCGGCTCTGGCAGGCCCCCAGGGAGGCAGCTGCCCAGGAGATGGAGCGGGACGCTAGTTCAAGTCCAGCTGACCCCGTTCCCTGTTCCCTCACGGCCGTGGTCCGGGGCAACTGGCTTAGCTCACGAAGCCTTGCTTTCCTCACCTTCACCAGGGGCTGCGTAGCAATTTCAGATAACCGGTGCTCAAACGGCAGTTCCGTGCATCACGCTGCCGGCCAAGGCAGGGCAGTGGGCGCGAGGCACAGGGCGGGCTCTGCAAGGGAAACGACTATTTGAGAGGCCTTGTACCACAGGCCTCCTCCTAGACCGGGTAGGGGGCCCGGGAGTGAAACGTGGTCCTGGGGCCAACTCTGGGGAGGCACCCCAGACTTCCCAGCACCACACATCCGGGAGATCGGGAGACCTGTGTCCACCTGAGCAAGGGACAGATTTATGACTTTAGGTCGCAGGCATTTACAAAACAAAATGGAGACATGCAGTGTCACTTCAAGCAGGTTTATAGACCAGTGTCCACCATGGCCAGGGGCATGGCCCCGTGAGATGTGGTCCCCTCCCCCGCCCCCGCAGAAGCAGACAAGGAGCATCCGCGCAGACACCCAGACCCCCGGGAGAGGACACCCATGCTGGCCTGTCACGTTCTCTCCGCCTGCCCCGAGCTCCACCCCAGCTTCCCTGCGTCTCAGGTCCCAGTCCCGCTGCAGCAGGGTCCACTGATCACGTGGCTTTCCCCTCGCAGGTCCCCTGGTCAGCCACCGTGACAGAAGAGGCCAAGGGTGAGTTCTTCCGCTGTCCCTGCCGCTGGGGGGTTTCCAGCTCTTCGTCCTCTTCCCCTGGGGGCCGGGGACTACACTCTGTTCCCTTCTTTGCACTGCCCCCGAAACGTCTTCCTGCATCTGGTGGGAGAAGCTGGCTTCTTGGAGGAGCCTTTCGGAGGTGGGGCCCGGTCAGAACCGGAAGCTAAGGTCCAACCCCAAATTCGTCAACTCTAAAACATTAGGAACAGTATGCACAGACCTTTGGTTTAGCTCATAGGCTAGCGTTCGGGTTAGTGTATTTACGTGGGGCCCAAGACAATCCTCCTCCCACTGTGGCCCAGGGAAGCCAGAAGGTCGGACACCGCCAGACTAAAGGGTTCAGGAAGGAGAGGTCCTGCCAATCTTGGCCCCTGCTTTGAGATCATTTCCACATCATCTGGGACTTTCATTCCTACAGTGTTGACCTTGGAAAGAACTCCTATAAAACCTGATCATCACCTTCCAGCAGGGAAGCTGGCCCTCCTCATGTGGGAGCTTCACCTGGTTTGTTTGTGTTCCGCGGGGTGTCTACTCGCTTCATACGTATAAGACGGGATGATTGTATTTTGAAAGTCATTTACGAAGTATAAATTACTGAATTACTGACAAAGCATAACATGTCCCCCCATTTCCTTGCCAATGGTGTAAAATCAGTAGGCACAGAAGCCCAGGGGGAATGTGTGTGGTGTGCCACGTGAATGCTGGTCTCGCTCTGAAAGTCAGCGTGCCACCGTGGAACTCAAATGCCAGCGATCTGAACGGTAACAGGGTAAGAGCCAAGACAGTTCTGAAGAAGCACCTGTTCTTCCGATTTTCACAGCATGTTGTAAAGCTCAGGCCATGTTCCAGAAAAGCTGTCCCCAGACGCTGAGCCAAGCCTTCCCACTGTGCTTGCCACGTGACCCCGGGACCCTGTGTCACGGCAGGGTCCCCTCCTGCTGCCGCGCCCCATTTCCAAGAGAGAGGAGAGGGCACGGGACTTCCAAAGCAGGCCTTCGGCACTGAGTGCTGCGTGCCAGGCAGGCAGACAAACCCAGCCTGTGGAGTCAGGCCGTGGCAGCTGCCAACAGGCAGTCCCATGCCCTCGATGACCCAGGTTAGTCTCTAGAGTCCCAGGTACCTGTCTATCAGAAGGTCACTCATCCCCAAACTGCCATGTCTTGACCCCAAAGGAGAACAGGAGGAGTCCTTTCCGAAATCCTTCTATTTCCAAAACTCCTCAACAGGACTTATCACCAATATATTCTTCATGGTGGCAAATCCAACATGAACCACTTAGAGTCTGAAAGAAGAATGTAAATTCACTGAACAGTACCACGGTTACATTTTATTACACAACAGTCAGAGGCACGTTATCTGCCAACAGCAATAACTGCTGGGAAGAGCTGTATTCTCTGATTAAACAAAGACATTATCTTTTGAAGAGTATTCCTGAATAAATGTTCTATTAGGAAAAAATATTTACAAAGAGCAAGGCAGACAGTTTCTCCAGCTATAACTGATCGTGAATAAAAATATAAAAATAACTGTTTTGTAGCCATATAAAACTATCTTCTTGAAACACCAACTAAATAAATACACCCAGTGTAGTAGTGGCCTGCTACACTGGAGCCACTAGTCTGAAATACCCAACATTCACTATCAGAGCCCTGGCTCTACGATACTACATTTTTTCACTAATTTCTTCATCCGCTTAATTTTCTTCCTGAAGACTTGATGATCTTGTTTTGAAATATACCGAAAATATTTACAACCTAAAAAACAAAGGAAAATAAAAAGTTTTAATACTTACCAAATTCTTTTAGTACAGTTCCATATTTTTAAAACGTTGCTTCGATTCTCACATACGAACGATTATTGTAATAGACTGATTTGGGTCATCCACCCCAGTACGTGTCCCAAGCACATTTTCAGAGCCATCACCAATGGCTCCTACACACGAAGATGTTTCTGACCCGTCATAACTATAGCATATATTTTAGCTTATTTCCTACCCTGCCTCCCACACCCTAGTTAAGGGGATATGTGTATTACATATATTCATATGTTAATAAAAAACCCTTTTCTAAAAGCAAATTACCATAGCGTCCCTCTCCATGTTAGCCTGCAAAGCAGCCAAAGGGGTATCTATAACAACTAGGAAGTTCTCTGTAGATAACCCTGATGCAAAGGGTCAGACTAAACAAATCACAGGCCAGAAGAGATCAGAAACTGTCTAGTCATTCCAGCCATCTAGCAAAGAGCTAGTGATCACGTAGTCTGCCAAAAGTACCTACTGCTTATTATTAATAGAAGTTCTGTTCAGGTCTTCAGCCCATTTTTTAATTGGACTGTTCGTATTGTTGCTGTTGAGCTGTATAAGTTCTTATATATTTTGGATATCAGCCCCTTATCTACCATTCTAGAAAAAACAAAATGCTTTGTACAAAGATTACTGCTTCTGTGTAGAACACTGAAAGCTGGAAAGAACTTTGCTCCCACCCTAACACAGAGAAAAGGCCAAATAAACTACCAGCTCCCAGCGGAGCTGAAGTCACAGGCAGCCAAGGAGCCGAACTGCGAGGAGGAAAGGCCCCTCCAGTGAGAAATGGCTCTCTCCCACGCCCCACTCAAAGCAAGCAGCAGAAGCGGACATGACAGGAATGTGAACCCTATGATGTCATGAGGGTACAGAGCAACCCAGCTCCACACCCGAAGGCATGATGAGGCCTAATAATCAGGGAACACTTCAGCACGTGCAAAGCCCTTGGATGTGACATCCACTTGATGCTTACAAGGATCCTGTAAGCAAACAGGGACGGGTGTCACAGGGCCCATTTCACAGAGGAGGCTCCCAGAGGTTCACTGCTTGACCCAAGTGAGTCAAGCAGTTCTGTGACAGAGCTGGAAAATTAACCCAGGTCACTGGACTCTGCTCAAACACAGATACCTTCGGGTATCGGTACTGGACACCTACCTCTACCGTCTCATCAAGTAGAGAAGCACAGTCCAAAGCCCATTTCTGTCCTTTGTCATCAGTGTACTTATTAGAGAGAAACTTCTTAATCACTTCCATGTTTATTAATCCCTTTTCTCCTACAAAACTAGCACTTTACAGTAATCTTAGTAACCATCTGCAACACTCACTGAGAATACTAATTCCAAAAATGTGATATACACCTCATCTAAAACTGACCTGAAGAATCTCTTTAGGATACTTCAAACTCTAGCACCAAACAGCCTACTCCTGGTCACTGTGAGGTTCATGTTCACCTGAGCCATTCTGGGGCAGTCCCATTTCACTGCTGGCTACCTTTTCCTATTTCAGTGGTAACAAGCAGGTTTAAGAGTGTTAACAGTAGGGGAGTTCCCTGATGGTGTAGTGGCTTAAGGCTTCAGCATTGGTGCTGTCAGCGCTGCGGCCTGGGTTCGATTCCCAGTTAGGGAGCTACCCACATACCAAAAAGCAAAAAAAAAAAAAAATTAAAAAAAACTTGAACCTTTAAAAAAAAAAAAAAAAAAAAAGAGTGTTAACAGTGAAAATACTCCACAAAGAAGAGATCAATTTCCCTTTCTTCTAAGAAGAAATGAACTACATTAAGAGCAGCTATAGTTTTCCTTAAGGGGAGAAAATGTTTCCCCCTTACAGAAACAGCTAAGTAAATATAAGTTAAAGTATTATAACACACTGAGGTCAATAAAGAATATTTCTGTTTCTAATAAAGTAGATGGTCTCAATAAACTTTCTCTACAGCATGACCAAGTGGTCATTTGTTGTGAAAACAGTTTGCATCTTATATTGTAATGGCCCCTGAAGATACTCAAGTTAGAGCATAAAAACCCATCACCTCCAACAACGTGAAATCAGTTCCTAGTTCCTTACAAGGAGGTCACCTGACCCCAAACCAGGATTCATTTTTCTGTTCAAGTTACTCTACTCAACAGTTACTTCTCTAGCATCTAAAACGCCGAGGTGTTGCAGTGGGTAAGCTGTCAGATGAACCAAGGGTCTTACTTTGTCATTTCAAAATCGCCTAAAAGCGATGTGTAGAGAAAAAGAAAACAAAAGTGGGTACCTTTTCCTAACAGCAGTCCAGCCACCAATGCTTTCTCATAAGCCAAAGCTTTATCTTCCTTCCAGTCACTTTTTGCCCAAAAGTAGCTGAAGTGAAAACCTGGCCACCAGCTTCTCCTGGAGTCCCACTCCTCTTGAACCCAGGCAAGACGACTCCTGGGAAAGACAAACGTCAAAAGGGAAGCTGAGTGGTGGACAGGGGTCTACACCGTCAGCTCCTAAACTTCAGCAGAGTGTGTGGAAAGATGACACGGAGACGTTTCCGAAGTCATCTCTGAGGACGACGGCCACGGGAGAGCACACGCGTAACAGCACATGTTGTTTCGTTCCCTTCGATCGCCACACCCCATATTCCAGGTAACAAGGCAGCCCGTTCGGTATAACACAGCGGTTACAGCCCAGCCTCTGAAGTCCGAATCACGGCTTCAGATCTCAGCTCCTGGGCAAGCTGCTTAACTGAGCCTCCACTCCTTGAGGGTATTACTGGAACCCATCTCACAGCCGTTACGGGACTGAACTGGTCCAGCAGGACAGCAGTCTTTCATGCAAAGCTCTTGGCATGTAAACATTCAATAAATGTTAGCTATTTTTATTATTACTTAAAAGTTACTTTAAACAGCATGCTACAAAGAATTACTATCCAAATGAAAATGCCATTATTATATAAATACATGAGCACACAGGTTTGACAATTGATCCCAGACAATGCTAGGCATTCATCAATAATGTCACCAAATACATATCTAGAACCTATTTGCACCCTGTGGCAGAACTTCTAGTGGTTCACAAAACAAACAGCACATTTCTCTGCCTTCAAGAGCCTTAAAGAACTGCATTATGTGCTCACCACCCAGTGCGCTGTAGGACTGTGTAATTCTTGTTAACCACTGTCACCCCAATAACTCTAACAATAAAAAAAAATATTTTTAATGTAAAAATAAAAGAATAAATAAAGAAGTTAATCCAAAATTAGAAATGAAAGGGGAGAAATTACCACTGATACCACAGAAATACAAAGGATTATAAGAAAATATTATGAAGGACTTTATGCCACAAAATTTAACAATCTAGAAGAAATGGACAAGTTTCTAGAAACTTATAGCCTACCAAGACTGAACCAAGAAGAACTGAATAATCTAAATAGACCAATCAATAGCAAT